>CAUYTI010116343.1:0-41031 GCA_963575145.1 Galago senegalensis
CCGCCTCCCAAGTGGCTGGGACCACAGGCGCCTGCCACAACGCCCGGCTATTTTTTGGTTGCAGCCGTCATTGTTGTTTGGCGGGCCCGGGCTGGGGATTTGAACCCACCACCTTAGGTGTACGTGGCTGGCGCCTTAGCCAGTTGAGCTATAGGCACCAAGCCAATATGTTATTTTTAGTGGTCTTTTTTTTTTTTTTTTAGTAAATTACTCCTAATGTTTTAGCCCCTAAAATGGGGGTGGCGAGAGGGGAGAATGGTGAGAATTTTCTCTGTAACAGGGATTATTCTATGATAAAAACCTGTCCCTTGAAATAGGATTCTTCTTTTTTCCTTACCTCCGAGGTTTTCTGTCATCTCAGTGATATCTTTCCCTATAATTAAATAATCTTTTTGAGTAATACTTTACTTAATAATTTAGATTGAGAATATATATCTTCCAGAAAGTGTAGTATCCTCTATGTTAACATTCCTAAAAGCATCTGCATGGCCCCTGTGGCTCAGTGAGTATGGTGCTAACCCCATATACTAAAAGTGTTGGGTTTGAACCCAGCCTCGGCCAAACTGCAACAAAAATATCCAGGTGTTGTGGCAGGCACCTGTAGTCCCAGCTATTCAGGAGGCTGAGGCAAGAGAATCACCTAAGCCCAGGAGTTGGAGGTTGCTGTGAGCTGTATGCCACAGCACTCTATCAAGGGCGATAAAGTAAGACTCTACCTCTCTAAAAAAAAAAAAAGAAAGAAAGAAAGTAAGAAAGAGAAAAAAAACAAAGCATCCTAATATAAAGAGGATTTATCCGTAACCAATTTCAGTGCATGTTCATTTGGTGTGTACCATGTACTAGCTACTGTAGTAGACACATAGTAACATCAGGAAATGCAAGTACCCTGGATGCTGCAATCTGGGCTTTCGTTCTAGTTCCCCATGGAAGATTTCTCCATATTAAACAAGTAATCGTTTGTGTCAGGTCCTGTGTATAATTTAAGTATAGAAAGACTGGGATGAAAGTTTGAGACAGCAACCAAGAGACACAGGTTGGTGACAAATAGGTGTATCATCTGTGGAAGATGAAGTTAAAATACTTTTGTGGGAGAGATAAATTTTTGTTTTTATATGAAATATCTTTTTCTCATCTGGCAACTTTTAATGTTCTACCTAAATCTGTGAGAAATAATACTTGGGGCTGTCAAAGAAAAATTGTGTCGGATCTGGAAATGGGCAGAGGATATTACCAGGGATTCTCTGATCCCACTGGTGTGCATGTTTGAATGACTTCCTATGTCTAGCCTATTTTAAACTATTTATGGTTAGGGTGTAAGCTGTGGAAAACTGAGGGCAGTGGCGATGAGTTCTTACGTTAACAGTGTGAACGAATTTTGCTTAGTAGAGAATATTAATTTCATTAAGTCAAATTTTTGTTTGAGCCGGCCTTTACAGCTCATTCATTATCTTATTAATTAATGAGTTGAAGGAAATCTTTAACATGGTTCTTTTTTATGGTTGTATAAAAAGATTTTACCTCTTCCCAAATCATAATTCAGAGGTCTATCAGGAAGTTCAATTCTTCTGTATTTTGGCCCTTTAGACGGCTTGGAAACTACTTTGTTCCTCATACAAAAAGATTATTTCTACCCTTGCAGTGATGAATGAACTAAACTATATGAAAATTAAAGATAAAAAAAAATCAATCACTGGGAAGTTTAATTTAAAAGCGTATATATTTTGTCTTTGAAACATTAAATGTTAATTCTTTATAAAACTTTTTTATAAACAGCATAGGTCAAGTATGACACATCTAAAGTGAAGGAGAGTTTAAATAAGTCTGCAAAATTGCCTATATTTTTCAACACATTTTTTTAGAGTTGTGGCTCTCATAGCATGCCAGGGTAAGTCACGGCTCCCACAATATGTGTAATCACTCGGTGATTGAAAACTTAAATAAACATTTTGATTTAATGAAATGTGATTAGAAATGTGTTATTGTCCATTCCAATCAAGTTATATAATGATTAACAGGATACTTTTTTGATTGTAAAATAGATGCATTTTTCACTGTAAAATATCGGATAGTAAAATTCTTAAAGAAGAAAATGAAAAATTTCTGAAACAGGGATAAGTTAAATAATAATTTTTATTTTTTATTTATTTGATATATTTATTTTTTATTTCAGTTTAATGTGAGCATACAAACAACTAGGTTACGATATTTCTACTTGTTAGGTACAGTCTCTGTTGTAGCTATGTCTCACACCCAAGAGGAGTGCCATATACCCTTACATTGTACCCCTTAAGTGGAAGCACACCAATCCCCTCCCTTACTCCCCTCTTTCCCCTCCCCAACTTGAATTGGTTTTTTCTCTTATGTGGGCCTGTCTTCGATCATCCACTGGCTTCATATTAGGGTTATTTTTTTTTTTATTTATTCACAGAGTCTCACTTTATCACCCTGAGTAGAGTGCTATGGCTTCTTAGCTAAAAGCAACTTCAAACTCCTGGGCTTAAGTGATTCTCTTGAACTGGTAAACTCAAGCAATCCACTGGCCTTGGCTTTCCAGAGTGCTGGGATTATAGGTGTGAGCTGCTGCACCCAGCCTAGGGTAATTTATTTTTAATAAGAGAGGTTTATGTGTTGGACACAGTGGCTCACACCTGTAATCCCAGTAGTTTGGGAGGTCAAGACAAGAGGATTTCTTGAGGCCAGAAGAAATCAGCCTGAGCAAAGCAAGACTCCATCTGTACAAAAAAATTAAAAAAAAAAATTAGCTGCAAGTGGTGGTGCCTGCCTGTAGCCCCAGCTACTCAGGATGCTGAGGCAGAAGATTAGCTTGAGCCCAAGAGACTAAAGTTCCTGTGAGCTGTGGTGATGCCACTGAACTGGGGCAATAATAATGAGACCCTGCCTCTTAAAAAAAAGAAAGAAAAGAAAGAAAGAAAGAAAGAAAGAAAGAAAGAAAGAAAGAAAGAAAGAAAGAAAGAAAAGAGAAAGAAAAAGATGATAATTTTCTAGCCTGGGAAGTACAAAGAAGTGTGTCGTGGGCATCTGGTGAGGTTCTGGCAGGGCTCTCTTGGTGTCTCACAACATTGCAGAAGGTCATAGACAAAGCAGACGTGTGAACAGGCAAAGCCAAGGGGTCTCTGGCCTCACAACGACACACTGAAAGGGTGGGAATGTTCACTGGGGGTCAGCAAAGAATCCTCTGAAAGTTGAGGATAGAAAATAGCATAATGTTTTAAATAATTATTTATAAAAGAACAGTTTCTATGCTGCTACCATATGACATGAGTAACTTTGTATCTGAATTTTTCACTTAAAATTTTAGTTTGTGTATTTCTCTGTGTGCAATTACAGTTTGAAATGTTACTTGTAATGATTGTAGAATATTCTGCTCTATGATAGTATTAAATTGGATCATTCCTCCTTTGGATATTTCCAGATTTATTCTAATTATAAATGCTATGTTGTGATGGTGACAACAATTATTTCAGTGATGACTCTTCATGATACTTACTTGGACTTTCAATGTAG
This sequence comes from Galago senegalensis, assembly GCA_963575145.1. Lineage (NCBI taxonomy): Eukaryota > Metazoa > Chordata > Mammalia > Primates > Galagidae > Galago > Galago senegalensis. The sequence goes on from CAUYTI010116343.1 coordinate 3,526, forward strand.
ATTTACATTTTTAAGATTTTTGACATATATCTTAAAATTATTTCAGAAAAGAGTGTACCAATGTTCATTCCTAGCCTAAAGTGTCTATCTCACAAGCCTTAGCCAGGGTTTCAAAGGTAGTGTTTTCCAGACTATACATATACCCACATGCATGCATCCACATGGACAATAATTTTGGCAACAAGTTATTATTTAGAATAAAATTCTAATGAGTATTTTTATATTGCTTTGGCTTATATGTGTTCCCTGACATTGTGCTATTTTTTTAAGTCCTTAGGCATGGAAGAAATTAGCTAAAACTAGACTAATATAAAACAAAATTTATAAGATGCTCATAACTGAGATTACCTTTAAGTAATTCTTAGTTATTATCTTCTTACCTCATCTTAGGTAAACAATTCTAAGTTCTGGGTAAAGCCTGGCCTTTCCTGTAAATGTCACTTAATACCTGGAAAGTTCTAGGACTTGGCCAGATTCAAGATGAAATATGCTACATATAATTTGTAAAGTGCTGGCTGTTTCATATCTGCATGCCTAAATCATTTTATTATCTGCTTAATAGCAGAACAAATTAGTCATCCTCTCTGATTCTGGTGCACATTATGCTGAGACATGCCCACCCTAATATGCTTTCTGATAAAGTAAATGCTCACTCTGTCAGAGCACAAATCTTATTTGGACTCCTGGAAAGTCCAGGGAGAGAGAGCTGAGTCTGCAATAGGATTGCTTGCTTGAGGAGAACTGAAGATTTATTAGCAGACTTCATTAAATATATGGAAGACCCCAGTATTCAAGGTTAGAAAATTAGGATGCAAACATCAAACCTCCCTGTGAAATGAAACAGGTAGTGAAAACAAGAAGGATAGCTCTGGGCACGTTACACAAGAAGAAAGGTGGGCTTATGTGAAAGTAAATGCTCTACCTAGCTAAATAAAAGATATGCTTTCCAGTGACTTGTTTGGTTCAGTAATCTGTGGCTATATGGCCAGTAATACTAATTAAATTTCAGACAGATATATGGTTCCTCCTTTGGAATGGAGTCTCAAATCTAATTACATGTTGTTTTCATTATCAAAATGTTATTTCTACATTTTTGGATTTTAAAGTAAAGTTTAACATTCCTGATGCTTCTATGGAAGCCATTTAGCTACACAATGATAAATAATTTTCAAAGTGGAATAAAATATACATAGTACATTTTATTGTAAGTTTAATAAAACAGCCACAAATAATAATGATATAGTTAACTAAAATTTGTTTTGTTTGCTTCCAAATGCTACTCTCCAAAACGTTTATAGTCATATGCCAATTTTTCACCCTATCGAAGAAAACAGACATATATCCTATTGTGTCAAAATGCTTTCATTTTCTGTCCTCTTCTTAGTCCCTTAACATTGTAATTCCAGCCACCAATTTAGGCATGTATTAATGATAGTGTTATGCTAAAATACATTTTGCTATGTATTTATTTTTGACTTGGAAAAATGACTGAACCTGAGAGTGCAGGACAAGTAAAATCTGGAGAGAGTCACCCTGCAGACATTGAAAACAGAAACTAAACTAAGGCAAGGAAAGTGAATTTTCCAAAGAAGGTATGGAATTAACACATTTTTTGAACCCTGAATCTATTTTATTTTCAAAATCTATTCTTGTTGAATTAAAAAAACAGATAAGGAAACATAGAATTTATCTCAGTGAAAATGTAGTAGGGAATAAAAGTGGTAAAAAACATGTCCCAAATGATAAATCCTTGAAGAATCTTTTTGGATTAGGCACTGAGGTAAGAGTTTATAGGCACAGCTTGATACATGTAAAACAGTGAAATGATCACAGTTGTGTCCTCACATTGCCCCTTTCATAGCTAGTTCTACTCTTTGTGTACAATATACAACATACCCAGTTTAGAACCTGTCAAACGTCTCTAAGTTTGAAAGGCATAGTCATTGGTAATTAGGACTTAAATGTTTAAATAGAAGGGACCCCCTCCTTTTTGGTGGGCTAAAGACATACTATGTTGGCTTTAGCAGGTGAAAGTTCTGCTTATATCAGATTTGGACCACACAAAAGAAATTCGGACTATGTTATGCTAAAATAAATTTTGCTAAAGATAGCTATCTGAAAAGGTGTAGAGTCCTCCAAAGATTGGTGGACCATAAAATCCTAGCACAGGGAATAATCGTATATGGCCATTCCGAAGAGAGGCTGTGCACTGCCTTAAGTGAGCTTCAATATAAGGTCTTCACTGAAAGAGAAAAGCACTCCCCTAGAATAAGTGCTGCTGCTGATGATAGCACTAATGATATCCACAAGACTCCAGTGATAGACTAGAATTATACCAACAAGATAACACCGACTCTTAATTACTAACATCTCTTACCCTGGGTCTAATCATGGCAGAATCAATAAAGAATAAGTAGAATAAAGTAGCAGAATAAGAATGGTGAATATGCTTGAAGAAAAAAATTTTTCAAAGGAATAATTTTCTTCATTTGAGTCTATCTTCTCAATCCCTTCATTCTCCAATATAATGTTAATGAATTTTGTATGTAAATTAATAGTATAATTTCCCTCTCCTCAGGTTTCTTGGAAGGAGACTCTTCTTTCTCTGCCTGAACTTCATTTCTCATTATTTCTTTGTTACATTCTTCCTTTAGATATCAAGAGAAGAGGTCCTTATATCCATAGAAGGCAATTTCAGGAGTCCTTGTAGAGGACAATAACCTTGGATCTATACTAACAGTGGAAGTTAAAATTACCAAGATTTGCTTATGGCAACTATGTAGATGAAGGAAAAGGCAAATTTTGGTGCCAAAATAGTGGGTTTAAATCCCACTCTACATGTACTAGTTATGGGACTTTGAACAAGTTACTTAATTCCTCAATGCTTCACCTTTCCCATGTATAGATAAAGAACATTAGTACATAACTGTTAAGATTATTGCAAGGATTAATGATGTAACTCACCAGACACACTTAGAAAAGGAACTAAGACAGAGTGAGCAATTAATACCTGCTAGGTACTATTATCTCATACACTGTCATTTCCATCAACACCACCACCATTATTATTGTATCAATTCATCCATGGCTTAAGCGGCAGATTTTAACTGATCCTGAATTTGGAACTTTCCAGATGTAATGAGAACCAGAGTTGCCAATGAGAGCTACACAAAACATGTTGATTAACATGAGGCCAAATTGACCAAATATTTTTCTTTTCCTGATTCCCTCCAGTTGGGGGTCATTGTAGAAGGAACACTCTTTTTAGCTTCATATTCTTTTTTTCTAGTAACACAAGATAATCACATCATTGAAGCAATTAAATGTTTCCTTTATTTTTTTTTAGAGACAGAGCCTCACTTTGTCATCCTTGGTAGAATACCACAGCATCACAGCTCACAGCAACCTCCAGCTCTTGGGCATAGGTGATTCTCTTGCCTCAGCCTCTGGAGTAGCTGGGACTACAGGTGCCCTCCATAATGCCCAGCTATTTTTTTGTTGCAGTTTGGACAGGCCAGGTTTGAACCCTCCCCCCCTGGTATATGGGGCTGGTGCCCTACTCACTGAGCCACAGGTGCTACCCTGATTAAATGCTTCTTATTGAATATATACCAAAAGTTTGGGAATTACATGGTGTCAAATATTATACACTTTTCAAATATCATTTTAATTGTGAGAATAAGGTTTTCTTCTTCCATTGTAGATATTATTATGCCTATTTTTCAAGTAAGAACTTGAGGACTCAGAGCGATTATGTGGTTTATGAAAAGATACATGTATTAAAGTCAGTGGAACTGGTATTTAAACATATTTTCTGATTTCAAAGACCATTTTTGATCCTGAATCGGTGTGTTGGGTTGAGGCTTCTTTGGCACAGTCCGTGGGTGAACTTCTTCCCTCATGATCATCCCATGTACTTCTCACCTGAGTCTGCTCTCTTACGCAATACTTAACTTTCTAGTGTCCCTCAACATCACAAACTCCTATCACCTACTCCATCCCTCACCTTTTATGTATTTTGAACATTACAGGACAATACAACAAGGTGAAAGTTTAATAGCTTTTATATCAACACATACAAGTGGTAAGTCAATGTGGTGGCTTAAAAATGTGGTAGAAGGTGGCCGTGCCAGGATGTACTGTACACCTTCACAACTATGTAATCCCTGTATTTCCCCTATTTATCCATAACCTCAAGATGGCCTTTATAGTAAGCTGTGTTTTGTGAACAGAACCATCAGAACTTTCAGCATTAAGAATGAGGTATTTTTTTTTAAGTCACATGTGACCCCAGTCTGTGGTCAAATAATTTGTATGACTTTTAACTGTCTGCTCTAAGCTATTTTTTTTTTCAGTCAAAACAGCAGTCTATGAAAATATCCCAGACTTTATTTAGAATTTATCTTCAAGTCAAAATTAAAAATATAGGAACTTTTGAGAAATATGCCAGTAGATAAGGACACATTGAAAGAAAATAACTTCTGATTAAGGAATGTGGCAAAAATAAGGGTCTCACTCACGTCTCTCTCCAATGTTGAATAAATCTTTTTCATTTTACTTACTTAAGTAGAGGGCTATCACCATATCAACCTGTATTATTCCATGGTTCACTTTCAGTAACATGGTTTATTTCCATCAGTTGGATGTGTCTGACATTTGTCTCTGGAGTTCTGATAAGTATTCCAGTTAAGAAAAAAAAAGTTTGCTAAGATGAACTGTGGACAAGCTTAGTGCTCTGCTATCCTGGTTTTAGTTATAATGTGAGGAGCCTGCCATAATCGAGAACCTGTCTTTCTTTCTGATTCCTGTGAAGTGCAGGCTCCCACACAATCATTTCCTATAAAGGGGCTTTATTCTACAGTAAAACTGTCCTAAGGAAGTAGCAGTGATGGTACATTTTTTAATACGTTAACAAATCTTGCTTCAGAAAATTAAAATACATTCTTAAGATGATTGCTAGAGATTTGAAGTGAAATTTTATTGCTCCCATAATGATTGTAATGAACTGTCAATTCTGTGATCATAAACCCTCTTTTTCTTACAACTCCAACTGTAACAAAGTGTTATATCATAAATACCAGATGTAGCATCCGTATCACAGAGGCAGCTCTGGTAAAGGGGTGAAGATGGAAAAAGAAACAGTTCACTCAAAGGAGGAGGTTTTTTTTTTTTTTTTTGGTAGAAACAGATTCTCACTTTATCGCCCTCAGTAGAGTTCTGTGGTGTCACACAGCTTACAGCAACCTCCAACTAACTCCTGGGCTTAGGCGATTCTCTTGCCTCAGCCTCCTGAGTAGCTGGGATCACAGCTGCCCACCACAATGCCCAGCTATTTTTTTGTTGCAGTTTCTGGGCCGGGTTTGAACCCACCACCCTTGGTATATGGGGCCAGTGCCCCACCAACTGAGCCACAGGTGCCACCCTCAGAGGAGGATTTTGTCACATGCTGGATTCTGTTCTTCTGACTCTCACTGTGGAGCCAGATGAGATTTGCGGGAAGTTGCACAGAGAAGCCTTCACTTGCTCATCAGGCTTCGGTTCCGTGATCCCTTGAGAAGCAGTATCACAGAGACGTTAAAAAGCTCCAAATAGTTTCTAATACTGACCCTGTTCCTTTCCAATGTTTACAAGCCTCTCTAGATCTTAGAGTTTTCATCAGTAAAAATAATTGTTATACCACCAATTGTGTGGCACATAATCACTGCTTCTCAAATGCTAGTAATTATTTTCATGTTATTATTAGTACCAACAGTATAGCCTGGAGACACAGTCACCAAGTGACTTGAATTCTTGCTTACTAATCATGCTTGTAAGATGATAAAATATGCTGGAATTAAAAAGGATAAAAAAGTAACACAGAGAATAAGTAAACAAGGTGAATGACCCACTCCTTTACTTTTAACTTGTGAAATTTAAGAAGTTCCTGAAGATGAGAGCAAGATCTGAGTGCACATTATGCAGTGCTACAGAGGCCCAGAAAGATGAGAGGCAGGCCAGTCCTTCCTGCTTTCATGTCCAGATAATCAAAATCCACATACAAGTCCATGTGTTGTTCCATGAAGAATGCCGCTATCCACCGTGGTGTTTATGACAATGATGTTGTTTTCAGGTGGACTTCAAAATTTTAATGTTATGGAATGTTAGGCCACAAAAGTCCCTGATAATCACCTAGAAAATGTGCGAATTTCACAGATGAAAGAGCTGAGGCCAATGTCGTGGTATGATTTGTTCAGGATCACTCAACTGGTCAGTGGCAAAGATAAAAAAGAATTCTGGTAGTCTTACAGCCAGTGTAGAAATGAAAGTTTTATATCTGCAGCCCTTACAGAGTTTCAATAAGAAGCAGCTGGAGGCGGGAGTACTTTTTATTGTATTCTGCAAGAAAAATGAATCCACAGATCGTTTTATTTCAGGAGGACAGTATTCCACCCAAATTAGGTTCAAGAGCTGTCAACAATAAAATAATTCTATCAGCTATTTAAAGTACAATTATTACTGTGAAGTACTTGGTAGTCTAAGGATGTTTTTATATCATGCCAAAACATCTGGACACTTCAATCAACCGGATGCACTAACATCAAATAGACAGAGCCCAAATGACTGTAAATGTGGCAAATTTATAGCCTTCATTTTTAAATCTCGCAGTGCAGTAAAACATGAGTTTCAACCTAGAAGGTAATCAGTTAATATAAGATTTGCTTGCCCCTACTCTCACCTATTATGCATTTCTTTTAAATTTTTACACTCAAAGGCCAAACTTATTTCCTCATTTTGAAGTTCTTGGCTGGGAAGGATAAAAAGGAATGAGGAATACAGATGTAATATTTATATTTTGTCAGTAAAGATAAATTATTTAAATTTGTTAGAGAGGCATTATTTATTATTGTTCTAATAATATTGGGGTTGATTTTAGGATCTATTTCTTGGGAAATAGCCATTTAGTCATCTTTTCAAAATGAAATGAGAAGTCCTTTCTCTCTTTTATATTATTTTCATTTCCATCTGGGCAGGGAAGGGAAAACTTGTCTTCTCTGGAAGACCACCTTCTTTAACTTCATTCCTTATTGAGTAGACATTGATTATGTTTGGTCTGCTTACGAGGCAGTGTGCTCATTGTGGGATGTATAACAGTAGGTAGCTGAGCTGGCCTTTGGGTTCGTCAGTCTTGGCATTTGACATGACAGAGAGATAACTGTACAGTTTGTCATAAGAACCATGGCAGAAGGATATACAGGATGCTGAGGGATGAGAGGAAAGGCATCTGATTCAACTTTGAGGGTCTCAGATAAAGTCATGTCAAAAAAAGAAAGACTTAAGAAAAAAAATGATAGCTGGGGCTTAAAATATTTTTCAAAGCCCAAGGACAACGTTGAAGATCCAAACATAGGTGTTAGCATTAGATTAGTAAGGAGGTATACTGGAGAAAGAAGTAAAAGTTAGAACCAAGCAGCATGGGGGGCAGGGGGGAGGCAGTGAAAATTTACACCTTTCTCCCAAGGATACCAGAAATCAGCGTAGGAGTTTCAGTGGCAGTTTGGCCTTCTCCCCTCACAAGAGACTGAACACTCACACTAATTCATTCCCCCAGGATCCTGTTCTTCCTTGTATTATATATTATTTTGTCAAGTATATATTTCAATTAGCTAAGAATGTTTAGGGTTCCATACACCAAGAACTATGTTTCTATTTCTTTTTTACTCCACAAATACCAAGAACACACATTCACTATGTTACTGACAAATCGATCCTTATCCGCGTAAAGGAGACCATTTTGCAATAATGGCTAGTAAATGTAGAGATACTAAAAATACTAACCAGAAACAGATCATAGAAAATTTAGCTCTCAACTTAGAAAATGGCCAAAGTAAAAATGACACGGGAGAAAGGAATTATTGCCTGGGAATGGAAGGAAATATAAAGACATGGAATAGTTTCATTATTTAAAAAACATTGGAATAAGACTATATAAAAAAATAGATTTTTTTTGCAGTATTTTTTGTTTTTACCTGTTAAATATTCTGAAGCTGGAAAACTGCGCTATGCATTGATATTAAAAGTCACGAAAATACATCCCGAGGTATTTTAGAGCATTAGTCCTTGTAGGAATTAGTCCCTGGCCCCAAAAGATTCACTGATATAAAACAAATAAATATAAAGTAACACTGTTCTGTTGCTCAAAATAATTTATATGTATAAATGTATATATACAGAAATGTTTAGAAGACTCCATTTGCTTAGAGTCAGCTTGCAGGCTGGACTCACCATGAACACCAGGGTTCCACATCTTGCAAAGCTAGGCCAAGTTTCCCTCTGCCTGGCATCTACCTTGCCTAGAGGAGAAATAATTCAGGAAATAGTCTATAAAACTTGTCATCTAGGGTTGGCCTCATATTTTCTGTTCTTCAATCTCCCCTCAGTTAATCAGGAGGGCACAGCCGGAAGCATAAGAAATTAGCAATGTTAATGTATTCATATTCAAATGAGCATAAATAGTGTGTGAATTATTGGAAGAAAAGATAAATAGATAAATTACCATGTTTTGTATCTGTGATAACTATGTATTCATATTTCTTCACATTGTTAGTCTGTTTGAATTGGTTAAAATTTTGTGATCAAATTTTCTGAATTTGCCAAGTATATAAGACTTTCCAATGTGTGGTGTCACACAGCTCACAGCAACCTCCAACTCCTGGGCTTAGGCAATTCTCTTGCCTCAGCCTCCTGAATAGCTGGGATCACAGGCACCCACCACAACGCCCAGCTATTTTTTTGTTGCAGTTTCTGGGCCAGGTTTGAACCCACCACCCTTGATATATGGGGCCATTTCCATTTCCATTTCAAACACTTCTTTTTTTTGTGAACAGTACCTCTTAGGGCTCATATGTCTATTTGTATTTTGGTTTAGGTTTCTTTTTTCTGTGTGTTAGTTTTTCGAGATGGATTCTCAGTGGTATCATCATTGCTCACTGCAACCACAAATTCTTGAACTCAAGTGATCCACTTTCCTTAGCCTCCTGATTTCCTGGGGCTAGAAGTATGCACTACCATGCCCAGAAAATTTTTCTTTCTAAAATTTGTAGAGTGGAGTCTTGCAATGTTGCTCAGTGTGGTCTTGAACTCCTGACCTCAGGCAGTCCTCTAGCCCTAGTATCCCAAAGTACTAGGGTTATATCTGTGAGCCACTGCACTTGGTCTTAAAATCTATTATGAATATATTGATGATGACCCATATTTTGTTATGGTAATTAGAAATTTCATCTCTTTACAGTTGAAAAAATTGAAAAAATAGTCCAGCACGTCTAATTAGAAGTGAAATTTCAATTAAACATTATTGTTTAATAAGCATTAAGACATATAAAATTTCATCTCATTTTGATCAACTGTTCACTGACAATACTAATGATGATAACTTACATTGGAAGAATGTTTTAAACACATAAGACATTTTTGCAAGAGGAGACAAAAAATATCTCGATTTATATACATACTTTAGTGGCAGGGAAGAATTATGGTGTGAGTAATAAAACTTTTTAATACATAACAAAATCATACATTGAGACATGGGAAAATTGGAATGAGTAGGTAAGTTCGAGTCAAAAGAACAGTTTATAATCTTGAATTCTTAAGAAGTAGGCATTACTGTCTATATTATTTAGTTGCTAATATTTATCTTTAAAATCTTAAAGGAACCTATTATTTTACTTTTCAATATTTAAATTTCATCAGACATTCTATTCCTTACACAATTCAACTTGATGATAAAAATTATAAAAGTCAACTTAAAAAATGTTGAGGAGCACATGGTTATTCTGGATATTCTTTTAGCATTTACCCAAGCAAAAAGTTCAAAGACCACCGTTTTACCTGACATTTGATTTAGTTTCCCTGAGTGTGTGAGTCAAATGTAAGGCTGGATACATGTGTAATATGTAGAAAACCAACAGAAGTTCATACACGAACGGCAACTTAGATATCAATAGTGTGCAGAAGAGAGAGCTCAGTACGAGTACAGTAGTAATTATTATCAGAAAAGTGAGTACGAGGATGGGGTGGTGTCTGTGGCTCAAAGGAGTAGGGCGCTGCCCCGTATACCAGAGGTGACGGGTTCAAACCCAGCCCTGGACAAAAACAGCAAAAAAAAAAAAAAAAAAAAAAGTGAGTATGAAGAAATTTCTGAGTAATGGATGGGAAGTTGAAAAATCCTAATATGCTGATCATTCTAAGCTGCTCTGTGTTATGATATGAAAATGCTTTCATACCCCTTACCATGGTGACTCTGCTGTAGCATTTCCTTCATCTGTCATTCCAGGAAACTACCTTTGGCTGAAGCAGACTACTCTGCCAGGGATCATACCCCCTTGCATACTGGGTAGGTAACAACTGATTGATACAGTAATACAAAGGCCTGCACTCCCACCCTCTGTCCTTCATTTGAGTCTTTTCTGAAGGGTCATCTCAGTGTCCGAACTCTCTTTGGGATCAGTTGAAGCCTTGTGGCAACTACATGGCAGTCCAAGGTCTCCCTTTGCCCAATCCTGTTTCTCTCATGCCTTTCTTGGTATTTTAAGGAAAGGACCCCTCTTGGTTAAAATTTGTGCATGCAAATCTCCATTTTCTAGTATTTTCTAGAAAACCCCACCTAAAACATCTTGGTGAATAAAACCATTCACATTAGCATCAGGTCACTCAGGCAACTGCATTTAATTCTAATGACTTTAAATTAATATTAAATAATAACTAAGAAAAAAGAGTTTAAAGAAAATCCTTCATTTAAAACATGAAAATTGTGTGTGATTTCATGTCAGACAGTTAAGATTACCATCTTTATAGGAATCACTTGGCTGGTAAATGTTATATTATGATAAAAAAATCTATACAAAGAAGATAAAATAAAATTGCTCTAGGACTTACATTGCTGGGAAAACTTCCAGTTGTGGTTAGAAGTGCCACTTTGAAGATATTTTTGTCTCGTTAATAAAAAGAGGTGCTTGTTGGAATAAAAAAATGCAAAAGAAGAGCTTTCTGAAGAATCCCTTCTTCCTTGATATCCCTTAGAAAATTCCAGTCTACATGAATTTGCTTAGTATTTTACTATAGACTAGGGACCTAAAAATTGACATCAAGTGCTTTAAAAATGCAATAGACAAAATAGAGTAAAATCAATAATAGTGTGAGGAATGACTTGAACAGCTTGTATTTTCACAGTGGTCATCAAAAAGTAATTTTATATCCGATAATTTGTATTGATTGTTTGTGAAACTGTAATGCCTTACGCCAGAAGCCTGGTTGTGCAGTTATAAATATATGTACCATTTTGTTGATCTTGGCTTTTTTATTTTTTTCCCGTATTGAGTTTCATTCTCTCTAAAAGGAATCTCATTTGGTAGTGTTAATATGGGGAGGCAAGATTCAGAACCACAACTATTAATTCAGACATCTTCAGTCACACAACTGGTACTCTCTTTTGGGGGTCTTGATGAACAAGGGCCTAATATATGAAGTATGAAACTACTTTAAGAGAAAATGCTTTTGGAATTATCCATATTGTGATCATCAGCTTCTGTGGATTTTCCATGATCTTGTTAAAAGCAACATTGCATCATTAAAAGGCAAAAAAGGTACACAGCCTAGGACATTTTCAGCACAAATCTTCCAATATCTCTGAATAACATATTACCTCACCAAACAGTATTACCCTAAGCTTTATATTAGAGTCCTGCTTTCCAGGGAGGAAGGAGTCCTTTATAATTTTCTCTTTAGTTCTTTTCCTCACTTTCTGGAATAAGAATACTAAAATGAAAAGGTTTGGTGGATTTACTTACTTACTCAGGAGTTAAAGCAAGGCAAACCTGATCATCCTCATGTGGATTTGAATTAGGGGACTAAATCTTGATTCTAGGAGGAGTGTTTGCTGATTACTATAGTGGGGTTTTATGTCAGTTTAGAGGGAGAAGCTGGGAAGTCCTGAATTCCTGTGAATAACACTGATAATAATAATGAGATGACATGGCATTAAGTGCAGAAAAGGGGAGACAATAGCTCATTAATCGGTTTGGTGCGGGATGTGTGAAAAAGAGTCTCACCTTTATTTCTTTTTTGACTCAGTACATTTCTCAGTATTGATATGAAGTGAGAGTGGATCCTTTCTGGAGAAAAAGAAAATGAGTTGACTTCTGATTCTGAGTCTCAGTAAAGATATAATATCTGGAAGCTTATATCTGATTTACAGAGGAAGTGAAGATTTGGAAGCACAGAGATTTGACCAGTTACAGCTTTGAACTATGGCTCCAACATTTACTGTTTTTGTGACCTTGAGCAGCTTATTTAACTTCTCAAACCTCACTTTATCTAAAATAATAATAATATTAATATCTACTTAGAGATGATTGTTCAAATTTAATGACAATATTTATTCATTCAACAAGTATGTGATTGAAAATGTTCCGTGTCTAAGTTTCATAGTGATACACAAGATAGAGATTGCCTACCCTTCAGAGGAAGACAAGTAGGTTAAAAAAAACAGAAGAGTAAATGACTACAGATTGTAATTTTTTTAGAGAAGGGGTGTGTCTTAAATGCAATGGCTAACTGAGCCTTTTCTGGGTTGACCCTTTGTCTTAAAAAATAGCCACAGAGAAGCCAGCCATTGAAGAACATAGAGAAAAGCATTTTAGGCAAAATCAACAGCCAATGCAAAGGCTCTGGCAGATACGGTGGGTGTAGGGGCACACAAGTGGGAAGAGCACTTCGAGAATGGCAGAATGTGGTCTCAAATGAAATTTTTAATCAGCACATAATAGCAGTAGGTATTGAAATGCTAGGCTATTCATTGAAGCTCTAAAACTATTTCTATTACAATTGTATTGGGGAATTGATCTAATGTTAGCAGGATATTATCGAATTTGGTAGTGAGTGGTTTAATGAATAAATTGTTAGACTAGCAGGCAGTATATTGAGTTTTAATTCACAAACGTACAGCTGACTTCCTATGTGAACTTGTGAAATTTATATAATCTCAGCTTCAATAGCATTGATTCTTTATATTTACCCCCTACAGTTCTTATAAGTCTACTCTGAGAATGCAGATTTGAGACATTATAATTTTCTAATAAATTCTCTGTAGCTGGATATAAGGTATATCATGTCTGACAATAATGGCATGCTGTGAGTTGTGACTGTCAATATAAATACTTGCCAGTTTATAATTAATTTCACTTGTTCTGAGAATTAAGAACCCTTTATTATTTAAAAAATATTATTTTAATTTATACACCATAATTGCTCAGTTTCCAAAATGCAATAATTCCTAGGGTGGTAGAATATATGTTAAGGTATAAACTAACTAGGTAAACACAAAAATCTCCTAATGAAAATAGAGACACGTTTTAGACAATTGCTGAGATGTTTTGAGATACCCACATGACATCAAGCACTGCAAAGGTTCTGAGATGTTACCCTATGTTATGGATTGTGTCATTTCTCCCTCAAAATCTTATGTTGAAGCCCTACCTCCCAATGCAACTATATTTCAAGATAAGCCTTGTAAGGAAGTAATTTATGTTGAATGAGATCATATGTGTGGGACCCTAATCCCATAGGACTGATGTCCCTATAAAGAGAGGAGGAAACCCCATTGTTGCTTATGTACAGATAAAAGGCCATATGATAACACTGGGAAAAGACAGCAATCTTTAAGCTAAGGAGAGGAGCCTCCCCAAGAACCCAACCCTGCACCACCTTAACCCTGGACCTCTGCCCTCTGGAACTGTGAGAAAATAAATTTCTGTTGTTGAAGATGCCCAGTGTATGCCAGTTTGACCAGAATGACACAGCCTACTTTGATGCCAACAAGTTAGCTTGCTGCACAGTTTCATCTTCTGTCAGACAAAGGCCTTTATATCTCACAACAAAAACAGAAGAGAGAGTATTAACATATTGTCTTGCCCTGGTTCTTTGAGCCCATCTTCCTAAAGGAAGAGGCAAAAAGGGCTAAGCTATATCTGTGTATACATTCGCTGCAGTACAGCAGAGGAAGCTAGAAGTAAGGGCAGCAGTCTTCTGAGGAGGATAAGCATGTATTCCTTTTGCTCTGGAGACTGTTTTTAAACCAGCTTTGTTTCTAGAAAGACACAGTCTCTGTTTTCCAAGACCATTTACTGCTGTACAAACACCCTTCAAAAGATAGTCTGGAACAAGGGCAATCAAGATCTCTGCTTTCAAGATGTGTAAACATGTAAGAATCCAATAAAGAATTATCTCTTAGCCCAAGATTGCTCTTACCAAAACAGGCAAAAACAAAAGCAAAAAACGAATGTCTCAGGAAAATTATGTTTAAAGTTATATTCAAAGGGAAGCTTCTTGGCTGAATCTTATAATTCTTCTATGAAAGATAATCAACAATTTCCATCTTAAATGTATCTGGTGTTTGTTACAACTTAAGTCACATTATTTTATTATATGGACTAGTTTTCTAAATTAAAATGTTTCTTCTAAAAGACTGTAACCTTGGGCAACACATGCAATTTATTGACTGTGCATTATTGAAAAATGTAACTTCAGTATCTTTATGTCAGAAAAGTAAGTTGAGGGAGGATAGTAATTATGAAATGGATCTTGTGACTAGTGGAATATCACAGCTTCGATGATGGAGCCCTGTTACATATTTTTAACTTTGTGAGATATTCTGTATAGTTGTTTCGAATCAGTTTCAATGATTTCCAGGAATCAGTTATGACTTGAAACACTTCCTCCCTCTTCCCATTCTTCCAAGGATAGTTTCCCACAAATGGATTAAATATATTGATTCCGTCTTCCTGGATGTGTTCTACCCTTGTTCCATGCTCAGAGGCTATTTTAAAGCAAATGATTTACCTTCCTTCTTCTTAAATTCTGAAATACTGCTGATTAAAAGCCAAATCTATTCTATGAAATGATTTTTAAAATCCTAAATGAATACTAACAGGCTTTAAAGATCAGACTTTCTAGAGTTCTAAGAAACTGTTCCCTTAAATGAATTGTTATTCTAAGTTCCACAGTGAGCTTTATCATTGAGATACTGCTGCGTCTCTGCCTTCAAGTAAGGGCCCCAGCACAGTTTTAGCTGTGGAAATAATGTCTATTCCCTTGTGAAGTCATCTGCAGCGTGATTTGTAGTGACCCACTGAAGGAGCACAGTAACCTAGGTCCATTAACATCGCCATTAAACAGGAGATAAAGCTAGGCTCTGTCATTTAATATACTCACATCATTATGATGTTTATTTAAGCAGCAAATCTTTTAACTATCAAGCTTCACAATTAATTGTGAAGTTCAAAATATTCCAGCAAGAATACCAGAAATGAAAAGCTGCGTCCCAGCACACATTGGCCCATTGCTGTTGCCTTTACTGCCCCACTCCCACTTTCTTCCACCGCCACTTTGCCCCAAATATTTGCAGAGAAACATCTCAGTTCTCACTAAATTCATAATTCAAGTTCAGACAAAACTTTGATTTATACTATTTTTGTCCATTAATTCTTCAGGTTTTCTCTTTATTCTTAGTGTAAAATATTCTAAACACAGTGAAGCCTTAGACTTCTCTAATATTGCTATTAACTTTTTCTGATAAGTGTCTTAAACTTAAAATTTATGAAGATTTTATACCATCTGTGTCTATTTCAATCAATCAGTCTAGTAATCAAGTATCGTCTTAAATCAGCCAAAATCATGTCAACAGTTTAAATATCAGACAGATAAATGCCAAAGCAAACAGCTTCCTTTGGAGTCATTCTTACTGTCCCAGTTCTAAAAGAACATGTGTTAAAGAAAGCCATCCTTAGTAATTACTTTGAAATACAGTCAAAATCAGGACTAGGTACATGGGTTGGAAACCTTTCAGGCCCACAGTGTCCCATACTTAGCAGGGCCCCAGGCGTGTTTTTATACTTGACTAATATTTTTATTGAGATGCTTAATTTTTGAACCCAGGGCCCCATGCCTTAATTTTGCACTGGACCCTATAAATTATATAGCCTGTCTTGGTTATATTTTATGGTGCATTTCTCATTTATTTCCATTATGATTTATTATTCAAGTAGCCACTATGTCCCAGCTTATGCAGTTGACTCATCCAACACGTATGGGGGTGAAGTTTGTTTTGTTCTCCTTTGTTTTGTTTTTAGGGTGTTTTTTCATATTCCCCATATTTATATACAAAGATGTAGACAGGGTACTGAAATGATCTTTGGGCAAAGTATTAGTCACAAAAGACATTTTTAAAGAGCTATTTCTTTAATAAAGTGTAGAATACTGAATTGTATTGTTAAGATGTATTTTTTTTTTTTTGAGACAGAACCTCAAGCTGTCCCCCTGGGTAGAGTGCCGTAGCATTACAGCTCACAGCAACTTCCAACTCCTGGGCTCAAGCTAGTCTCCTGCCTCCGCCTCCCAAGTAGCTGGGACCACAGGCGCCCGCCACAACGCCCGGCTATTTTTTGGTTGCAGCCGTCATTGTTGTTTGGTGGGCCTGGGCTGGGGATTTGAACCCACCACCTTAGGTGTACGTGGCTGGCGCCTTAGCCAGTTGAGCTATAGGCGCCGAGCCAAGATGTATTATTAAGATGACTACATTTGTGTTTTTATTGTTAATAACATAAAACATAGAAATAAAAAAAGATAAATCAGTACACACTCTAAAATTCCTTGTCATAATTAGAAAAAAATCACATAAATCAGAAAAATCAATGCAGAAGTGAAATATTCCGGAAATGCAGATAAAGACCAAACAGGCGAAAATTATCTTACTATGTAATATGGGATTCTTATTAGGCAAGCAGCTATAGCTTTACATCACTGATATTTGAAAGATGATGTAATATTCCCTTTCATTTTATTTTTTAAGTTTGGAATCCAGAATACTCTTGCAAGCAATGGTTTCTGTAGGCCTGCAGACCCTCTGCTCTCTCCACATTTGTTCCTCTCCAAAGCCACATTAGCATTCTGCCACACTCAACATCCACAGAACACTTAGAATATGGAAAGAAGCTAAAGCAAAGAGTTAGAGATGATTACACTTTTTAACATCTTACTGCTTAATTCTCATCATCCTGCCTTGAATTCATTAAGGTGTCAGGACATGGGCTAATACTTGATTATGTAATGGTTAAGATATTCTCCTGTTTGAAGATTCAAGAATAGATCAAGAAAAGCCCTAAGGGCCCCTTCTAGGCCTACTGTAGTATTTGCTGTGGAATTCATAAAATGGTACCCTTCGGGGTAAAATCACATCCTAGCAAAGAGAGAAGATGAAACATTTCTTTAAAATGTATAAGATGGCACAACATTAGGTAGCAGCATATATTAAAATATACAGAATTTTAGATCTTCAGGCTGGTACTCTGCTGTTCTTTAAGTGTTATAGCAGTGTACAGGAATGAAGATTGCAAAAATAATACAATGTTCAAATACTTGGGGGTCTAATAAATAAACATCATCATAGGTATTGGATACAAATTAGTATAAATGGATGAAGCAGTATTAAAAGTATATTAATTAGTAGCTTGCATACACTAATAGTTAAGATACTTTACTACAGGCAGAATGTGCTTACATCTAATGTTATTCTCAACATTAAATGAGCATTTGGGAGATAACTTCATTGAAGCACTTCCTAATTTTCCAAAAGAATGAAGTCCTTTTGCATAATTGAAGAAATATATGTATGTAGTGTTTGCCATAGGAATTAATAAATTCTTGTACAATAAAGTCTTAAATCTTAAGTAAAAAATAATTGCATCAATACATAGGACAATATGAAAAGAATCTTTGCTTTTAGCCATTTATTTAAACTTCCTAGGTCTCAATTTCCAATTTGTAAGATTATGCATTAGCCAAGAGGCACCGCTTTCATCTCACCTGTTACATTAATCTGTCTTCATAAAACTTATAGGAAGACTTAATTTTTCATTATACAACTTTGAGTTTCAGAATTTCATGGCTTTGTTTTTATTTGCTCATTTATCCAACGAATTTTGCTTAATTATCTCAAGCATTAGCCTTAGGTCTAAAGATTAAAGGATGAGGGGGATGAGGAGAAAGGAGGCGATAGGACCCTCATTTAGGTTACAGTCTAATAAATAAATGCAGCAGACAGTAATAAAAGAATGACAAATGTAAATATGGCCTTGAGAATGTGAGGAATATTAAAATGAAGGATTACATAGAGCAAGATTGCCTATGATCTGTCAGAAAAGGCAGAGTCAAAGGTTTGAGGAGGCTGGAGTCAGGACTTGATTGTGGAAGAGCAGAATCTTGGTTATTAATAACACAAGCCAGTAGACAAAATTAACAAATTGATCGTCTCTAAAACAACTCTATGGTTTTACTGGCCCAACATAGTTTATGGAAGTATTTCAATGTCCTTATAAGTTAGAACATTACTCTTCTCATTTTGTTTAATCTACTCATTATTTTTAATATTAGCATATTCAGGGGATGATGCTTATTGAAACACCACTTGTTTTAGCACGGGGACGGGAAAAATTAATGCTACTGGTTTTAATTGATGATTATGCAATACATTAGCCTTATAATGACATTTTTCATTGTGTTTGTGTTTCATGACAAGGGGAAAAAGAGTTGATTCATTGACCATTCTGCTGGCAGGCACACTTACTGGAAGAGTGGGCTTCCACATGATATGCTCATTAGCACCGTAAATAGTGGGAGATACATTAATTGGCATACTTCTCAAAGCAGAAATTCCGAGTAATTGAAGGCATATATGTGCACAGTGTTTGCAATATGAATCCATAGATCCTTTTCCAGCACATCCTCACTTTCTAACAGTATCACAGAGAGAGAGAGGGAGAGAGTGCACTTGTTATGAATTTGTTCATCTTCTTTACTTTGGCGGCTGACCTAATGATTTGGGCTCACTGTTCTGTCTTTATAAAAGTTAACAAATTAAGCATTACAGGAAGATTTGGTAATAGCAGATTTCCAATTTCACTTTTCAAATTCCATTGAATTGTCATCATAATATTTAACTCCAGTGGAAAAAAATATATACAAAACCTTTTCTTAATGAAAACTATGACCACATATCAAACTTTATGTATTTTTTAAAAGCATAAACAAACTCTGTAAGATTCTGATGATGGGAGGAGATAAAAGTAGTGCAATAATGCATTTCCCAGAATGACAGCTAGTGATATCTGTAAATGGCTTTTGGTAGAAGAAAGAAAACACACTGCTCTAATCAATACAGAGATAGTCGGTAATGTAAAGATTAGGATCAGAATATTTAAAAATTTAATACTTTGCCACTCCATATAGCACTTTGGAAGTCAATATCTTTGGAAACCTGGCCCATTTCCCTTCTTTAAAAGCATTATATATTTAAAGTTTTTAAATTATTTAGTCCATGTGATTAAAAATGAAAAAAGTTAGTCCATCCATTATCTTCTGCAGCTACTGTCTGGATATTGGGGTGTTTCCTCTTCTTAAATCTTCATTTTCTTTTCTTATCCTGTAAAGAAAACTCAATAAATGCATTAAGAGAGCGAAAGGAAAGCTCATCTGCTCACTAACGTCAGAGAATGTTACTGCTGAAATAACAGGCAGAGGGGACTGTGTGTGAACAAGATGCTTGAATATTTTCACTCAACTGTGTTACTTTCAGATTTTATATTAAAATATGATAAAGTTAAATAGCAAGAAAGCGTATAGTGTGTCTGTTTTCCTGACCAATTGTACCTGGTGAGTTTATCTATTTATCTTTTCAAAAATTTGCTCTCAAAATTATTTCAAAGTCAACTCTTTCACTGAAGAACAATTTTAATTGAGTTTAGTCCTTCCTATTCAAGAGTTGCCATCATGAAAAGGAAGGTTCATATTTAAATATAGTGGAGAATTATTTTCACAGTCGTCAAATTTAATTTCCATGCCAATGTATTTTATGGTTATTAATTTTAATGCCCTAATGTGTGTTTTCAAAATATATTTCCTCTAGACTTCCCTGAGATGAGAATTGTTGATTTTGCAAATGTGCTACCCAGTTTAGGTTACAAAATATGTCTTTTACTATTTCTCAAGAAGATTTCTAATATTAAGAAAGAAATGAGGCTGTTTTATTAACTTAGCATCTTTTCTTCACCCTACCTTAGTAGTTTTTTTATTTCCATTTTAACAGAAATATTGAAAATATCTAAAAATATGATATCAAAGAAAATAGCAAAATATATGATATCAAAATATAATATCAAATACTGAAAAATATGATAACAAAGAAAATAGCAAAATATCAAAGAAATCCCCAAATATTCAAAGATGGGTCCAAAAGAGTTAGAAAGGAAAACAGTCTATTCTCCATTTTATGCTAAAAGACCTTGGGAAAAAAGTCCATTTAGGACATGTCATAGACATCTCCTCTCATTCTATGGCTATCCTATCATGCCACTTAGTTCTTAGGAACATTGATTATTATAGCCAGATTCAGGGCATTGGCCATGAAGTATAACAGTACTTTTTTTTTTCTCTCTCTTTCTTTTAAAATTTTACAGCCCAAATAGCTCTAAGATTAAAAAATATATATACACAGCAGGACAAATGATATTGGGAAGATCTGATCTAAGATTCTTGCGTTTCCAAAGGTGATAATCAGAGTACTTAAGAGTGATAGTGGGCTATGTATTTCACTTCTTTTGAGCAGTGTTCAAATAATTATTAATATAGTGTGTGGAGGTGAATTTTCGGTACAATACAAGATGGTAAATTCCTAATGGTGCCAATCGGATAAAGATAAATTTATAATGGTTTTATTATTTCCTTCATCTTAAGTCCCATTCAGATGGAAATGAATAGTTGACTTCTTTCTTTTGTTCTGAAGATTAGATTTTAGCTGAGAATAGATAATAGGATGCTTCCAACATCTGGTGATTTATCAGAAAGATGGCATGAATCTCACGTGGTGGCTCCCATCTGTAATCCTAACAATATGGGAGGCTGAGGCTGGAGGATCACTTGAAGCCAGGAGTTTGAGACCAGTGTGCATAACACAGCAAGACTCCCTCTCTTAAAAAACAGAAAAAAAAAAAAATGGCTGGACATAGTGGCCGGCTCTTGTGGTCTCTCTTGTAGCTACTGTGGGAGACTGAGGTGGGAGGATAGTTTAAGCCCAGGAGTTTGAGGTTGCAACAGAGCAACAAAAACAAACAAAAAAATACCATAAACAAATAAATAAAAAACAAAACCAACCCCAGATAATATAGAATTCATGTCAATGATGCAGGACATGTGGCACCAAGACCTACCACCTTAGACCTGGTGGTGTTGATACTGGGACAGCTGGAAGAACCAGCTTGCTGGAAGGGCTGACACATGCTGGGAGACGCTGGTGCCTTGCTATCTTCTCCCAGTGCACTTTTGGCTGGTCAGTTTCATGGATGCCAGCTTGGCTGTCTCTTCATGTGAGTTTCCAGGGCCTGAGAGCTCTGGCACCTTGCTGCTGATTCTTCCACTGGCTGTAACTGACAAAGACCCACACTCTAAAGGTCAACAGTGAGTTCTGGCAAAAAAAACCCGTTGCCGCTATATAAACCCCTGAGCAGAGAGCTGAGGACAGACCTGGAAGAGGGAGCAGGAGATCTTGTTCCCCTCCTGGGTTCTCTCTGCTAGGACCTTTGGGGGTTTTTGTTAAGTTATAAGTTTTATTTCTGTGAATAAACCATGTCTTAGCACTGATCTCGTAGTCCATGGATTCATTTATTGAATTGCCGAGACTAAGAACCTGAAACACCAGTATCAGTGAGAACAGAACAGATATTTATAATCTGGAGGTAACTAGTCTTTGCTAGTTTCTCAGTTCATTGGTTCTTCAAGTATTCTCAAACTTTTTAATAATGGGTTGTCTTCACTGGTCTGCCTATTATGGTATCAGGTATGGTCTGAATGGATATTTTTGAAAATAATATCAAGTGTTATAATAAGTGACTAAACTTTAAGTGACATGACAGTATGATGTATATTCTTTCTATGCAGACAATATAAGCACAATTATAGTATGAAATGTTAAATAATATTTTGAAAGATTCACATAGTTGGATGTGGTGGCTCATGCCTGTAATCCTAGCACTCCAGGAAACCAACACGGGTGGATTTCTTGAGCTCAGGAGTTTGAGATCAGCGTGAGCAAGAGTGAGACCCCCATCTCTACTAAAAGTAGAAGAATTAGCCAGGTGTCATGTCATGTACTTGTAGTCCCTGCTATTCAGGAAGTTGAAGCAAGAGGATCTCTTGAATCCAGGAGTTTGAGGTTGCCGTGAGCTCTGATGATGCCACGACACTCTACCTAGAGTGACAGAGTAAGACTCTCTCTCTCAAAAAAAAAAAAAAAAAAAAGAAAGAAAAAGAAAAGAAAAAGAAAAGAGAAAGATTTACATGTAAATTTACAATGCAAAAGTTGCCTATAAAATTACAAAACACAGGAAAAATGTGCCTTAATTTACAAAAATGAGCCTTAATTTACAAAATAATTCTTTGCACACTTTTACAAAATATTTAAAAAATATTCTCTATGCTTTGGCCATCTGTTTGTAAAATTTCATACTGAATATTTTGTAAATAAAGGTACATTTAGCTACAATTTCAGTTTTCCTACATATGGCAACTTTATATGCAACTTTTGGGACATCCTATGTGTTAGGGTAGAAAAAATATCTTTAGTCAACCTGAATACCTCATTGTGGTCAAGTTTAATTTTATTTCTTCTTGACTTGTATGGATTTTCATGGCTCTTTTCCAGTATGTCTCACACTATCCAATGAGGTATTACATCCTTGCTTTTAAACCACAATTACTCTTTGTTAAATGCTCTTGTTCAGGGAAGATTAGGCATTCAGTGTTGTCTATCTTAGCTTCAGTGGAGCCCAGATGTCTTCAGGATTCAGAACTTTTACAGGCAAACAAAATCACAATACTAATATTCAAAATTTGATAGCTTCTAGCATTTGCCAAGGCACTGTAGATTATCTATCACTTTTAAAATACTGAGAGATTTTGAAGTAATTTCATATCATTAAAAACAATGACCTGACATTTATCATTACTCACATATGTGCCTAATGTACTTTATATAGATTTTTAAATCTAACATTTATCACAGACCTGAGAGATAGGTAATATAATTATTCTCTGATTCAAAATCAGAAAAACAGGTACAAGGATTTGAATTAACTGCCCAAAATTTTATACAAACTCAAATAAATTACCTTAAGATTTTAACTGAGTTCTTTATAACTGGGAGCCTGTGCTCTTAAATTCTTAACATGCTATTTCCTGACTATATTTCACAATTACATACAAGTAGCCCTTTCCTGTTCCTCTTTAGTGTTTTTCTTTTTATGTCTGTTTTTTTAAAAAGTTATTTGAGAGTAGTTGGTACTTTGTTGGTGCTCTCCACGAGAAGCCCAACTTGCTCACTCACTGTCTTGTTGCCATATGGCTCCAAGAGTCTTGAGTTGCCCAAACCCACAGGATTCTCTTAGGTCTTCTCTTAGGAAAACATATTCAAAACCAGAATGCAATTGTATCTGTAAACATTAAGTCAGTCTAATTTACTATCTAATTTAGCATTATTTTCTGTTCTTTATTGAGCATGTATAAGTCAGCTTCTATTATCATCTCTTCACTAGCCATCTCATCTATTCATTTCCTCATTCATGAGTTAAATAGAACTTTGCCATGTATTCACTCTGGTGTTTGAAGGGGGTTGTCTTTTTCTAAAATTTAAGTGTTATACATTGGACCTCATAAAAAAAGAAAGAACAAAACAAAAAAATGGCCCTATTCCTACAGAGATGGGCTTACCACACTTACAGATGCAATTGATGAAGAAGAAGTCATAGGCAACTCACCTTTGTTCCTATGTCTGACTTTAGGCACTGGTGAATTAGAATTCCCTCTTACAAACTTTTTCCTTCATAGATTTGCAAATTAGTGATCAACTCTACCAAACTCACATGCTCGTGGTACTCTAAGGTTTAGTTTAGATTTGGTGGGAACTCTTGCTGCATTTATCACATTGAAATTATACTTTTGTCTACTTAGTCCACTTTTAGCTCCTTGAAATTAGAGCTATCTTGCATTATAGAATTTGGAATTGCCTGGATAGAAAATAGTACCTGGAATTTATTGGGCATTCCATCGATATTTATTAAAGTGAAGTGACTGAACAAAAGAAAGTTCTTCATATCTATTTGTTCCTACTTAAATTTGACCCTCAGGTGTTTATCAGGGATAAAGTCCTAGAGGTGTTACTATCTTCTTTAAGATTCTGCAAAATTATTATCATTTTGACATACAATGGAGCAGTAGTTCCCTTCTTTATTTAAATCTATAGTTTTTTTTTCTTAAGAATTTTCTACTTCGCCTCGGTGCCTATGGCTCAAGCAGCTAAGGCACCAGCCACATACACCTAAGGTGGTGGGTTCGAATCCCCAGCCCGGGCCCGCCAAACAACAATCATGGCTGCAACCAAAAAATGGCTAGGCATTGTAGCGGGCACCTGTGGTCCCAGCTACTTGGGAGGCTGAGGCAGGAGACTCGCTTGAGCCCAGGAGTTGGAGGTTGCTGTGAGCGTGATGCCACGGCACTCTACCCAGGGGGATAGCTTGAGGCTCCGTCTCAAAAAAAAAAAAGATTCATATTGCTGTATTTTACTTGTCAGGTGCTATATAACATTTCATTGTGTGAACATACCATAACATAAGTGAGAAAATTAAGGCCAAAGAGGTTAGCTCACTTGCCCATGGATATGCAGCTACTAAGGTATAAAAGTCAGCATTTGAACACAGAGAAGACTTCCTGTGTGCTTGCTTTAGCCACTATGGAATACTGATTCTGTTTCTAGTGTAACAGGGCAAAAAAGAGAAACAAATGAAATGTTTATCAACAGAGAATGGAAGCCTATATAAAGGTGTATTTATGAAATTAAATCACAGTTAAAAATGAATGAACTACAGCTTGGCGCCCGGAGCTTAGCAGCTGGGGCGTTGGCCACACACTGGGGCTGGTGAGTTTGAATCCAGCCCAGGCCTGCCAAACAACAATGGCAACTACAACAACATCAAAAAGTAGCTGGGTGTTGTGGTGGGTGCCCATAGTCCCTGCTACTTGGGAGACTGAGACAAGAGAATCTCTTAAGCCCACAAGTTTGAGGTTGCTATGTGCTGTGACACCCCGGCACTCTACTGAAGGCAATACAGTGAGACTTTGTCTCAAAAAATAAATAAAAAAACAAATGAAAAAAAGAATGGATTAGAATCACTCATTTTTAAATTTATATAAATTTATATCTTTATTTTTATATAAATTTCAAAATCACACTAAAAGGGGTATAAAATTATATGTAAAATATGAAAACATTTATATGATAGTTGAAGCAGGCAAAACAACACTACACATTCTTACAGATGCAAATATCCCATAGTAGTAGAAAAACATGCTTGAGAATTGCAAATATCAACTTTAAAATAATTTTCTGGACACACAATGAGAAAGAAATCAGTCTGGAAAGTGGTAAAAGCAAGGATAGTGTTAAATAATTTATTTCTTAAGAAATATCTGGAGTTGGCTGGGCATAGTGGTTCAGGCCTATAATCCTAGCTCTTTGGGAGGCTGAGGCAGGAGGATCAATTGAGTCCCAGAGTTTGAGGTTGCTGTGACCTATGACACCAGGGCACTGTAACCTGGGAAGCAGAATGAGATCCTGTCTCAAAAAAAAAAAAAAATCTGAAGCAAATGTAGCCCAAATAAAGATTTCATAAGCTGTTGGATCCACAATCACTATAATAATACTCACGGTAGTTCTATATATTACAAAAACTCAAGAAAAAATTTTTAAGGAAAATAAGTTAGTTGGATAAGATATTAAATAGTTACAACCCATCACAATAATTAGGGCGGGTACATTATAGACTTGAACTGTATGATGATTTTACAGGTTGAACTGTTTTTTTCTAGAATTCACCTTCCCCAGGGAGACAGTTATTACTCCAAGGCAAGATTCATAGTATCTCTCCTGCTCAAAATATGCAATTTTAAAATAATATAGAAATATCAGTACAAGAAAATCTAAACTAGTTCTGACTTTACAGTAATAGTTATAGAACAGAACACAATTTATTCAACACTTTTATAACCATGTAGTTTTCAAACACTACTTTGATACTTTTATCAAATATGGACTTTTTCCAAATGAATTTTCTTTCCAAACAAATTTTTATAAGAACAAAAAAGTAATGGGGATTTGCTTGTAGTTATTTGTTATTCTAACTGGCTGGTGCCTAAGCACTTTTAAAATCTGCCTAGAGCAGCATTTCTCAACCTGTGGGTCGCAACCCCTTTGGAGGTTGAACAGCCCTTTCACAGGGGTCGCCTTAATACATCCTGCCTATCAGATATTTACATTACGATTCATAACAGTAGCAAAATTACAGTTATGAAGTGGCAACGAAAATAATTTTATGGTTGGGGTCATCACAACATGAGGAACTGTATTAAAGGGTTGTGGCATTAGGAAGGTTGAGAACCACTGGCATAGAGGATCAATCTGTTGTTGTAGTTTTTGGCTTGGGCTGGGCTTGAACCCACCACCTTCGGCATATGGGGCTGGTGCCCTACATCTTGAGCCACAGGTGCCACCCTTAGAGGATCGATCTGTCTGTTGGTGCTGACAATACTCCCTCCAAAATCTCTGGTGAAAAGAACCAAAAGGCAGTTAATACAGCCTACCAGTCATATATGACCTACCGCCTCCTTCTATATGATTTAATGAAGATCAAGACACTCCAAATCCTTCAGTAGCCGGGCAAGAAAACAAACATGTGTGAAGGTTTTGTGCTACAGCATCAGTAGGGGCTGCTACTGAGAGGGTTTCTGCCCCCTTGAAAAAGCAAGCAAATTTTAATTTTGTTTAAATATTGTACCAAGCTATCATACAACCTTCATGCTAAATCTGCCCACAGGCCACTATTTTACAACTCCTGGATTAAATCCATATCAACTGGCTTCAGCATCCCGCAGAACTATCAATAACTTCACCCAACAAGCCAATTTGCTTGTGTGTTCTTACTTCTTTTTAGTGGAGACAGAGTCCATTTATGGCATCTGCCACAGATCCTTGAGCTCAAAGCCAGCTCTCCTACACTCCATGGAAGAGCCTTCTAATCTTCTCCATTTCTTAACATGTATGGAAAATACTCTACATAGTAGCACTTTTGGCCAATAGAATAGGCTACTCATTGCTATGAGCATATTGGCCTGGGAGCTCTTGTCAACTCTGAGACGCAGAGGATCAATTTCTCTGAGGCCCACTCACCATGTTGTGCATAGATTTGGGAATACTACTCTGGGTGGTTTTAGCAAAATATCTCAAGTTAAATACCTTTCTTCTTAAACTACAGTTCAAGACTTACAACTTGAATCGCCAGTGTTGAATCCTTGGTTCTCCCACTCAAGTGTGTGACTTTGGGCAAATTACTTAATCATGTCATGCCTCAGTTGCCCTATCTATAATCTATAAAAGACAGAAAGAGGAAAACCAGTATGAACTCCATCAAGGTCATTCCATAGATTAAATAAAAGTACCAACATAAAGCACTTAGAAATGTATCAGGCACCCAGGAAACATCCACTAATTGCTTGCCACTTTTAACTTAAATTACCAGCAGATCAAAAGAAAATTCTTTAAGAACATTTTGCCCTTTAGAGGGGTGACCCTGCTGCTCACAAAAGGTAAAGCAAAATGACCTTTCTTCCCAGGCAAAATATAGGTCGGGCTCATTGACCTTTCAATATAAAATGTCAATTACATCTCTGGCATGGCTAAACATTGCTTTTCTAACACAGCAGTACAAATACAATACCTGCACTTTAATCTCCAACCCTAAACCTACATCTGTCCTCCCCTTTCATTTTTAAATATTTAAAAAAAATTCCTGAGGTTTTTTAAATATTTAAAAATAAGGCAGTGGTTCTGAAACATTTTCTGCCAAAACATATGCATGCACACCACAAATGTGCACAACAAATTCATCTCCACCAGCAAAAGAGTACATTCTTATCTCTTCAATAAGTTGGGTTATTAAGAATAGATAATAGGGGTGTGTACATTGGATACTTTTTTCTAATTTAAACCTTGTATATGAAAGCTAGAACCAAATAGCCTTATAACATGCTGCGGGGGGTGGGAGACGGGAGGTGGGTTGGGAGGAGGGAGGGGGTTTGGAGGGATTACTTTTGAGGTTTGTCTTATAGGGGTACAGGTGAATCTTTCTAAGAGTAGAATGTGAACATTTTAAAGCATTAACTGAGAAAATGACATGAAGGCTGTGTTGACCAGTTTGATGGAAGTATTTCGTAATGCATGTGAAAACCCCCACACTGTACCCCAGAAGAGTATCAATGTACATAGTTAACATTCAATAAAAAAAAAAGAAAAAAAAAGAATATAAACAAATACAACTTTAAAAAAAAATAAAAACAAATGTAGTAAAAAGATAAGAAGTTTCCAGTCTACTGTGCTCTTTGTAATATTTCGAACTTAAAACTTAGCCCAAAGTTAAAGGCACAGAAATGCCTCAGAGAGATGGCCCAGGGCAGAGGTAAACTGTCCTACATTTAGGCAGACAAAAGTGATGCTCTGTGAATTTCGAGGATGAGATTGCCTTGCTGTGTCTAATCCCAGCCAGCTACAGCCGTAATTTAAAGGGACAGAAGTCATTAGTTTGCAATGTTACTCTCTTTGTAGCAATAAAATGTGTATTTGCCTTTCTCTGCAAGCCTCATTGCTCCACAACTCAGTGTCAGCTAGTGAGTGAGACCTGTCTCAGTGACAGTGACAACTGAAATCTCAGCCGCATAAATGTTACACGTATGCATCTGGTCTTCTGAAGGTTAATTAAGTTGGGCTGTTTTCCAAACCGTACCTTCATTCTCAAGCTCCTCAAACAAGGACAAAATACGGATGATCTTCCAAGATGCAGAAATTTTCCACCATTTGTTTCCTAAGAAGAGAAAACATAAATTGAACTCATAAGGGAAATTGAAGTTATATCCTCTTGTGTAAATAGAATTATTTGAAATTTGATCATGAAGCATTTAGGCAAATCAATCTTTGATTTGTTTGGATATAATGTAGCAGTTAAGTGATAAATCTTTACCCTTTGGGGAGGAGATGAATTTAGCACCCATTTCCACAACATGTACAACTAAAACTCACACCATGATTTAGGTGAATTGCTGTGAACTTACGTTCTTGTGGACCATTTTGCCTGATTCATGTGTCTGTGAATGTTGGTTCTCCTAGATTGGTTTCTCCAGCAACCCTTATGAGGAAAAAAAAGAATTTACTTGTTTAAAAAAACTACGTGCAATAGCATTCAGTGAAATTAGCATACTTCATCAGAATTAACACTTGGCGATTACAGAAGTCACATTGTACCTAATCCAGGCATCCCACATCCTGTTTGCTCTTCAGTCTTGCTCTGTGCCTGAAGTTTCATCCTTGGCTCTCTATTTCTTTCCTTTCTTATTCCTGTAAAGAACAAAATAAACATTTCTTCATAATGTCACTAGAATCAAGCCGTCAGTTTTTATTAATTCCCAGTCATTCACGAAAAACTTCAATATCCCCTCTTATGGCTCATGAAAATATTTCACAGAAATATTAACAAGGCTTTTCCTAAGATGTCTTGAGAAGAATGAAAATTCTCTGCCTTGTTATTTATATCGTATTGCATATTTACTTGGTATATAACACTCATAAGATTCTTTTGTTGTTCATGAAATCTTATGGAATCATCACAACTGTCCTGTGATGGGGGCATTGCCACTTCTATTTGACAGCGGAAAAAAGTAAAGTTGAAGGTTTACAGAGTAGAAGGCATTGCTTACAAATGCCTGGTCAGTGGGCTTGGTGCCACATGTTTGCCCTCCAGGTTCTGTGCTCTTTTTCCTACCCCGTCTGCCTCTCGTGTTACCCTGGGCATCACCGTCACATGACATATTTGTGGGTGATCTATTTCAAGTGTGGTTCATTAATGGTGATCATAACTCCTTTTTAGCTCCTCTGACCAAGAGATAAAAAATACTTCCCACCTCTTGAATTTGGGTTGACCTTGTCATTTTCTTTGATTAAGTTATCTGATTTGGGTTAGGTGTGGTGGCTCAAATCTGTAACCCAGCACTCTGGAAGACCTGGGCAGGTGGATCCCTTGAGCTCGGGAGTTCCAGACCAGACTAAGTAAGAGTGAGACCCTGTCTGCACCAAAAATAGAACAACTAGCCCGGTGTGGTGGTGGGCACCTATCGTCCCAGATATTCAGAAAGCTGAGGCAAGAGCCCCAGAGTTTGAGGTTGCTGTGAGCTGTAACACCATGGCACTCTACCCAGGGCAAAAGAATGAGACTTTTTCTCAAAGAACAACAAAAAAATCACTGAAAGAATGCATAGTTCTATTAGAAATGCACTACATTAAGGTGCATTTGAGGGTGACATAGTGAGACTCTGTCTACATAAAGAGAGAAAGAAAGAAAGATTCATGTGTAGCTGTCTTTTTGATAGACTGATTTCTTTTCCCTTAGGTAAACACCCAGTAGTGAGGTTACAGGATTGAATGGTAGGTCAACTTTTAGTTCTGTGAGGTATCACCATCCTCTTTCCATAGAGGTTGTACTAGTATGCGGTCCCACCAACAGCGTATAAGCATTCTGTTCTCTCTGCATCCACACTAACATCTATTTTTTTTGCAGCTGTTCATATTTTTATTGGCTTTTATTGAAGATGCTTCTGCAACGTGGCTATTTAAGCCTTTTTCTCATTTTACTCGTGTTGTCTTTTTTTTTTAAATCAATTTCTGAGTTCTTTATATATCATGCCTATGAGTTTTTTTGTCAGGAATATGTACCGAGAATATCTTGTCCCACTCTGTGGCTTTCTTTTCATTCTCTTAATAGTATTTTGTGATGAGATGCTTGTAGTTTTAACAAAGTCCAGTTTTTCAAGCTTTTGTGTATGCCCATTTCGTGAGATGTTTACACAGTTCTGCTACTTCAAATTTATGAAAGTTATTCTATGTTATCTTCTAGACTTTTTATTTTTTAAGTTTAACACTTAGGTCTATAATAAATCCATCTGGAATTTATTGTTGTGTAGGGAATGAAGTAGGAGTTGAGATTCATTTTCACCCTACTGGGTTATCCAGTGATTCATTTCCAATATTTAAGAAGTATGTATTTGTCTTCTGGAGTATGATAGTACCTTTGTCATCAGAAGACCATGCGTACATGGTCTTTTTCTCTAGGGTACTGGAGCTTAAGCACTGGGTGAGGTATCTCTGTCACCTGTTTTAAGGACTCACATTCTCTCTCTCTCTCTCTCTCTCATATAATATCCTTCTGTAGCTGTAGTGAAATTCTTTTGAAGACATGGTTAAGTTACTAGTTAAATTATACAATAGGTTACTCAAGATAATGTGCTAGTCTTAATAAATGTGCCAGCCTTAGAATTTCACTTTAAAAAGCCATTTTAAGTAATTTGAATTTTAAAAAGTTATTACATGGTAACAGAAAAGTATACAACTATTGGATATGAAAAGGGCCAAAGACCCAAAACCTGTTTCAGAAAATTCCATGCATCTAGAACTGCAGCAGCAAAGTGTGTGTTTCTGAGTTGGATCTTTCGAAGTCACAGACAAGGCCTGCTACAGTGACTCACACTCATAATCCCAGCACTCTGGAGACTGAGGCATGTGGATCCCCTGAGTTCAAGACCAGCCTAAGTAGGAGCGACCCTATTTCTACTAAAAATAGAAAAACTATCTAGGCATCATGGTGGGAACCTGTAGTCCCAGCTACTGAAGAGACTGAAGCAGGAGGATCACTTAAGTCTAGGAGTTTGAGGTTGCTGTGAGCTGTGACACCATGACACTCTATGCAGCCTAAACCATGTTACATTTCTTCTCTACTTCTTCAAGCAATTATCACAACTTGAACATATCCATTTCTTTGAATTATCAAAGAAAATATCTGTCTTCTTGACTAGGCTCTAAGTTCCTGCACCGAAATCATCACACAGCGTGCCTGTAGGTCCCAGTGACACAGGTGGGATGACTTGGTGTCTGGCTGCTGGGCACTGTTTTCGTTTTGTATTGCATGTCTGATAAACACATTTGTGCAATAACTCTTTTCAGTAATAAGACAATTTAAAACATTAATTGAATTAGCCTTAATAGGCAGAGGTACATTCACCTTCTTTTCTTTTATTTCTGGTTCAATTCTGACTTTGCCATTCACTTTGACAGGCACCATGATTGGTTCTTAGCGGCATCGATTTTAACACAGCTTGTTTTTATCTTGGATGCAAGTTCTTCTAATAGGCTGCTATAATAAACTTTGCTTTCTTTTAACTAACTGAAGATGCTGTCTCCCTGCATTCTTTCTACTCTTAATTGCCTTTTTATCAGAAATAATCTCTCAGTTTTCCACCTCTTATCAAATGCTCACTTAATTGTGGGTTACAGAAACTTGCTGTTTTGTAGCTTCCTACTGAAAGGGACCTGGGAAATAATCTCAGAAAATCTCTACCCAGCCCTATCTCTTCATGGCTGTTTACATATTACAGATGTGGCAATTGTGATACAGAAAAGTTAAGCAACTGTGGGAAATCTAAGGGGGATTCATAACTTACCTTGGAAACTATTTCTCTTTGAAATTGACCTTCAGTGCCCGGTGCGTGGCATTTTCAATTCCTAATGTCTTTTTTTCTTCACAAACCCTTTTGGTGAATATTTTTTCTCTCAATGGCTCCTCCTGAAACTGTTTACCATAAACTATTGCACTTTTAAAGCCGAAAGACTCAAAGGCCAAAGCAACTACTTTTTACCTCTGAACCTCAAAACTGAGAATTTTTTAACATCACTTTTCTCTGTTATTCTTTCTTTCTTTTTTTTTTTTTTTTTTTGAAACAAAGTCTTACTCTATCACCCAGGCTAGAGTGCTGCCATAACTCACAGCAACCTTAAACTCTTGGGCTCAAGTGATCTTCTTCTCTCAGCTTCCTGAGTAGTTGGGACTACAGACTCTCCCCACTACATCCAGCTAGTTTTTCTATATTTAGTAGAGATGGGCTCTAGTTCTTGCTGGTCTTGAACTCCTGAGCTTAAGGAATCCTCCTGCCTCAGCTGCCCAAGCAGCTGGGAGTACAGGTGGCACTGCCACATCATACCTGGTTAGTTTTTCTATTTTTCCTAGAGATGGCGTTTTGCTCTTACTCGGGATGGTCTCAAACTCCTGAGGTCAATCAATCCACCTGCCACAGCCTTGCAGAGGGCTGGGATTACAGGCCTGAGTCACCACACCTGGCCTGTTATTATTTTCCTACTCAACTTCATTTATAATGAATTCCACAAATGCAGCAAGCCCTTCTTCCTCTTGTGATTCCTCATGCATAAACAATAAAAAATTTACCCAGTTTCGAGCCCTGCCCAAACTATATTATCCCAGGGCTATTTAGAATAAACAAAATATCATCGTCATTGTCCAAAAAAAGGCCACAAAATATTTCTTGACTTCTTAGATCACTAGAATAGTGTTAGATGACACGTGATGCTCGAGAGATGCTATCTTCTACTTACCTCTTTTTGGCTAAATTAGTCAATGGAAGAAGCACAAGTGTGGGCTTTTCTTAATGAACACAGATTTACTTTAGTCATAATTAAGTGACTTAAATATCTTTTAAACCTTTTTACAATCTACTGTCTCCATGTTATGCCTCCTGAAAGTCATCAGTATTATGTTCACTGATTATAAACACTCTGAAGATCTTGTCTTTAAGAGATCATGTCAAGAGATCAAGATCAAGACATGCTCTCCTGATCTCTCTTGTGTTAGTTTGGTTGTGTTATTTAGTCCCATTGATTTGGGTTTCCTCAATTAATGTTTTTTTCTAATCATCACTGAGAAGTAAAATCTGATTTCAGTAAAAATCGCAGGCTATATGTCATTTTTTATTATAGCAGTGGGTCTGGGTCTTACATATAGCTCTCACGAATGTTGAAGAGATCTTAATTTGCATGATTGCCAACAACTAGCAATATTTACAGAATTACTTTATTTGATTAAATTTGCATTTTTCTATTTCAAGCTGAGAAAATGATCCAATATTTCTTTTTCTAATTACTCATTTGTTTTGAAATTGTTTTAAATATTCCACTGTGAGCTAAAAACTGATTCCAAATGTAGAAATATGGGGTGGTATGATTTGAGTTCACAAATTCACCCTTGAAAAAGTGCTGCATACCTCATTGCTAACTATCATTTTAGTTACCACATGGCCGAGGTGAGTACTCCCAAGGTGACCAGGGTGACCTTCAGCAGTGAGGTGTGTAGCACTTTTTCGAGGGTGAGCTGGTGAACTTACTCGTCAGGCCTCCCATACGAGTCTCAGCACAACTGATTCAGTGTCTCTCTGAGCAGTCCCCAGGGTATACTCAACATCTGCTGCGTGTTCACATAAAGTGAATTCAACAAGAAGGCAAATGCTTCTCAGTTTTACCTAAATGTTTATTTGAGCTTAGGTCTCTTAAAAATTTCCAGGGCAAAGTTTAAAGAGTGTAAGAGAAAGGATGGTTCTGATCCAAGGCATTTGATGTTAATAATACCAGAGACTGTTTCACTAATGAGAAATTCTAAGCTATTCAAAGCTTTTGAGTTATCGATATTTATGTCCTGTTTTATAAGATTATGAAAATGAAACATAAAGCTGGCAATGGGTTAAACAGTATAGTTTTTTTTAGAATTTGAACTTTCTTGTAAAACAAATACAAAAGAAAACCTAAAGACACCAGTTGACATTGCTTCAATAATCATGACAAACATTCATTGCTATATATCACAAATAATTAACAATAGCCCCTTGGGACACAAAGAATGATGGAGCTGCCATAAAAATCAATTCCAGACTCCAGAGGCGAAAGTCTGACTCTATAGTAAGACTACCGCTTTCTGTGTGTGGTTTTCTTAGCAAGGTGAAAGTGCCACTACAGTTTTGCAATTTAAGGAATAAGACAGTTGCTTCATTCAATTCCTTTCTTCTCTTCTCTTTAAAGGGAATATTAGTTTCTATTTAGGGGATAGTCATTGAACACGTGCAATATAAAAACTTTTCTTTTTGCTTGATAAACATAAAATATAGCTAGTTTTGCATGTTTTAACTTCTTTTTTTTTTCAGATTTAAAAGAACCTCCTAAAGAATAAAATTCTGAAAACCTGCAATTGTGTTAATGGAAGATTTTTAAAACTTCTCAGGGAAGTTAGTATGGTGGGGCCTGCCTATCGTCCCAGCTACCTAAGAAGCTGAGACAGGAGGGTCCTGTGAATCCAGAAGTTTGAAGCCAGCCTGGGAAACAGAGCAAGACATGCTCTCTTAAAAAAAAAAAAATTAAATAACAAGACGTCTGTCTTAAAAATTAAAAAAAAGAACTTGGCAGGATTGTCTATGTGAATTTTTATCAATATTCATAAATCACTTGAGGATCTTTGGTTACCACGGGTTATTTTACTTAAACTAGAGCATGCTGGCAATCTCTCTGGGCACCTCGGTGACTGTTTCAATGACCCTTGAATAAAAGCCAAGACAAAATGGCCTGAGGGTGGTAATAATGGTAGCAGGCGATAGAACGTGTCACCCTGGGAATTTCTAATTGCTGTGTAAACACCAGAGCAGAATCAAGTGAGTGTTGGGTAAGGTTGGGCCAAGATATACAATTTTATCTATAATGAGTGAAAGGCATAAACTGAAGCCAATCTGTGAATGCCTGAAAGACCACACACACAGAGGTGGTAAACTTTCCCAAAGGCTGTGTTATTCCAGGTGGTCTCCAGGAGCACATCTCAGGTCCAATGTAGGTCAGTTCACCTCCCTAAGATGGAAATTTCTGGGTTATGAGATCATTGATCTTTCATAATCCAGAAACTATGGGAGATCATCATTCAGAATCACTTGGTTACCCGAGGTCATTAGGATTTATAAGGTTTTGTTGGCTAAGACAGCAAATGTGGCATTCATTGTGTCACAAATGCCAGGCTGACACAAATTGTGTGACTGTTAGATGCTATAAGCCACTAATGTCCACCCAAATGCAAAAAATAGAAATTCTGAAAATGTGTGCATCAACTTACTTTTGAAAAGTAAAATGCTCTTAGACACATTCCTTCATATTAAATCAAGAGTTCTACTTGCTTCTTGTAGAAATAAATCTTGCAAATCTGGCTTGACAGTCTTTGATTAGGTAAATTAAAGTTAGCAGAAGCTCAGAATTCTTAATCTAATGACTTTTAGATTTCAGTGGCTTTCTTATCTCAGAGAGGTGCTGTGAGTATATCAGCACCCACAATGAAATACAGTAGTATGTGTACAGTGAAGTATGTGAATATCCACACTAGGTAAGATAAATAAAGAACAAGACAAGCTTAATGCCAGATCACAATAAGTTTTGCTGACATAATTTTCCACAAATGTATTAAAATATTTATGACTAGGCCAGGCACAGTGACTCATGCCTGTAATTCACTCTGAAAGGCAGAGACAGGTGGATTGCTTGAGCTCAGGAGTTCAAGACCATCCTGAGCAAGATGGAGACCCTGTCTCTACTAAAAATAGAAAAACTAGCTGGGCACTGTGGCATGTCTGTATTCCCAGCTACTCGGAGGCTGAGGCAGAAGGATTACTTGACCCCAGGAGTTTGAGGTTGCTGTAAGCATGTTACTCTATGCAGAGCACAGATAGATACTCTGTCTCAAAAAGAAAAAAAGAAAGAAAAGAAAAGAAAAGAAAAAAGAAAGAAAGAAAAAAGATATTTATGACTGACAAACCTTTTAGAGATTGAAATTACAGATCTATGATGCTTTAATGCTTTTTGGTCTTCTGAATATATACCTAATAGAAGAATTATAGGATCAAATGGCAGGTCTATTTTTAGTTCTCTAAGTGTTCTCCAGATGTCTTTCCAAAAGGAATGTATTAGTTTGCAATCCCACCAGCAGTGTAGAAGTGTTTCCTTTTCTCCACACCCACACCAGCATCTGTGATTTGGGATTTTGTGATATGGGCTAATCTTACTGGTGTATAGCCAGAAGACCAAAAATCACACTACAATAAAGATATTTGTATCAGAATGTTCATTGCAGCCCAATTCATAATTGCTAGGCCCTGGAAGAAGCCCAAGAGCCCATGGATCCACGAATGGATCAACAAACTGTGGTATATGTACACCATGGAATACTATGCAGCCATTAAGAAAGATGGAGACTTTACATCCTTTATGTTTACATGGATGGAGCTGGAAAATATTCTACTTAGCAAAGTATCCCAAGAATGGAAGAAAAAGTATCTAATGTACTCAGCCCTACAATGAAACTAATTTATAGCTTTCATAGGAAAGCTATAACCCAATTTTAGCCCAGGAACATG
>CAUYTI010116344.1:0-13024 GCA_963575145.1 Galago senegalensis
TGACTATGCAAATGACATGAAATTTATGTGAACCAGCTTGATGAAAGTATTTCAGAATGTATGTGAAAACACTACACTGTACCCCATGTTTGTATTGATGTATACAGCTATCATTTAATTAAAAAAATTACAAAAAAAAAACAAAGTCTATTTTAAAATAATGATCAAGACTGATGGAGCCCAAATCACTGAAAGTCTCCTTTGCACAATTAAGAATATGCCATGCTGGGCACGTTTTTTCTTTGGATTTGCCACCTCCGGCAAATAGACACCAAGGCAGAGTGACTGCTTGGCTTCAGATGCATGAGTGCAGGCATAGCTGATGCCTGAAGACACCACAGGCTGTGGAAATACTCACTGATGCCAGAGAATGGCTTTTTAGGTCAGATACTGACAGGAAAGACCATTCTGGGGAAATGACGGAAGTGGCAAGGCAAGATTAGAAAATATTAGGAAAATCTGTTCATCCTACAGAAACAACATGTGCCAGGTTTCCCCACACCCACTGCTTTGGATTATACTTCCTGACTCCAAAGTGAAGCTCCTACTTGCTAAAGCGTTTGTCTTGAGTACTATTCAGTATGGGGCAATAGTCAGTATTTGTTTATTTTATAAATAATACTTTGTTTACTAGAATACTTCTTTTTACTCAGAAGGACCCTTTGTCCCGATATTTTCTATCTCTATGTAGTCTTGGGCTAAAATATCAAGAAATGGAAAGTTTTACCTAGAATACCAAACCCGTGAAAAATTCTGAAAGACAGAAACTTTTCTATTTCCAAGACTGAGCGATCCTCCTTCTACAGCTACCTTCCAAGAGAGAGGCTTTAAAAGGGATGAGTGAAGTGTGAGGAACCTGCAGCATCTCTCTAACATGTACATACCACGCTGCTAGAAAAGAGGACAGAAATGCCTAAATCAACAGTCGCGTGGGACATTTTTAGCAGAGCCTCATTCCAGGCTAACCAGTGAGAATTAAGCAGGAAAGGCCTTTCTGTGATTCAAAAGCTGCCTTCCCTTATAAAGTCAAGGTTCTCCAGAGTGGTATTTTGACTACTATTGGAGGAGGGGTTGCCTGCATCTAGTTCTCTGAAGAAGCCATTATTTTTTGTTCCTCTCTACCAAAAAAGTACGCCACTGACTACTAACATGTTCAAAATGCAGAGGGGGCCTGCATTCTTTCAGGTCAGCTGAGAGCCTGTGTTGGTAGTGCTCACAGCCGGTTTGGGGATAAAGTTCTTGTTGTCATGGATTCAGGAAAACAAACATGTTTTAAATAAATAGTTCTATTGTGAGTTTTAAATCCAAGGTGATCCAAAACTCTTCAATTTTCTAACACCTGGTCCTGCATTCTGGATATACAGGAATCACTTATATTCTGATGTGTATCTTTGCTGCAAAATAAGAACATTGATTAAAGGCATGGATGGTTCAAAAAGCGAATTAAGTATTCTGCTGATGACATTCTGTGCAGAAGAGGATGGCTTTACCTAACATAGCTGGCAAGTTTTCAAGGACTTGAATGTAAATTAAACACACTAATACAAGTTAAATGCACGCACAAGTAACTATAATATAAACACAAAACTACTAAGCTGAGGAGTACACTTCTGAAGAAATTTCAGGACCATGGCGCCCCTTAATGTCACAACCAGAATACCCCAACTATTGTTATGTGTTACGACAACAACAAAAAAGCAATTTTATTTGGACAATATATTTGATTGAATTCTGGAAAAAATATAAACTTGTAGCATGATGTCATACTGACAATCTCTTGAGATGTCATTCATGTAAAAATTCAAATTTACGTATTTTTCAAGCAGTTTATCTAGAGGAATAAAAAGGGCAACATTGTCAACCACCTTCCTGTTTTCACTGTGAGGAGGATTGAAACGGATAGGTGAGCCATCATTGCTTCTGGACTGGCTGCAGTAATTCCCAAAGACTCAACCTGTTTTCCCTTTCTTGGCTTTTATGAGACATAAATTTCAGTGAGAAACTCATGAAACAAAATGTTCTACTTTATATGTTCATCTCTCCTCTTTGAAAGTTTAAAGCAAGGGCTCTTATGCCTATTTTTGTTAGTATTTTAAGGTTGCCAGGTTGGGCTGCATATGACAAGTTGGGTCCAGCAATGCCGAGGAACATGACATTGAAAGTCACCAGAATCCCGTGTTCCATTGTATTCTCTCAACAGTCCTCAAAACCATCCGATGAAGTAGGTGTTACATCATTTCCATTTCACAGATGAGAAAGCTAAGGAAGTGAGATGCTAAATGACTGGCCAGGGACTCCAAATAAGTTGTTAAATAAAGACTTGGATTCAAATCCAGCCTGATTCCTGAGTTCCTACTCTTGCCCCTACTTTAGGATGCCTTTCATTGTGGAGAGTAAGAGTCTTATTCTGTCCCAACTATCTCAAATTCCAATCAGGTTTCAAATAAATGGAGCTCTTCAGTATGAAATTACCCTATAGGGTCTCAATTTTGTTGGAAAAGGAAGTGAATGCCTTGAATTCCAAGGCATTCCAAGTTGTAGCTTTTAAAATTCTTGAAGCATCCAAAGATATCTTGAGGGGCCCTTCCCGTTCCTTTTCTTTCCTACGGGCTAAAGTATGTCTGATGCTAAAATGAGGGTTGTGTAAACTCCCAGGCCGATCCTGGCACGCAGCCGGCCCTCAGTGTTGCTCAGGCCACTTCGCTCCTTATGGGATCTCCTCTCTCGAGCCTCAGGATTTTCTAATGGAACCCAATGTCTCTGGTATTTCCCACACCCCCTGGATGACAAGCATCTGAGCACCACCTGATACCTGATACTTACTGGAATTGATCCGAATTTGGGTGACAGCTGCTAATCTCTCTCAGTGATTGACACTTTCTAGTTTCCAAAATACTTAATCAGTTTATGTCTTTGGCCTGCTCAGGAATCCTGCAAAAATGGTGGCTAGCAATCATTTTCATTTTTCAGATGAGGAAACTGAGATGCAGATGATTCGCTTAAATCACACAGCCACCCAGTAGGGGACAATGTCCCGGTTCCTGGGGCAGAATTCCAGTCACTCCATCCAAGTCATGCCTTCCTTTTGTGAAACTATCAACCTCTTCTGCTAATACCTTACAGACCCCAGGGACAAACAGGAGAGTTTATTTTTCAAGCTCAGTATTTCAGAGAGTGTTAGAAACCTTGGAGACAAAACCTTGGAATACCTAGGCCCACAGCCTTATAATTATAAAGGCCAAAGCCACACAGTTAGTGGCAGAGCATAAAACAGAACACAGGCGTCCAGTCCTATGTAGTCGTCTTCCCTGTCTAAATATCTGCTGTCCACTCTGCCCTCTGCGGATATATGCTGGGACCCTATAATCTAATGAAAGAAAACTATAACAATATTGATGAAGAACCACACTCTGCTATTTTTCTAAACTTCTGTGAGTTCTAGGTCTCACTAACCTTCTACCCCCTGCCTTACTGTTTTTGTGGCTGTTGTTTAAATGCAGATCTCCAAGGCCCACACCAGACAGC
Source organism: Galago senegalensis (assembly GCA_963575145.1). Taxonomy (NCBI): domain Eukaryota; kingdom Metazoa; phylum Chordata; class Mammalia; order Primates; family Galagidae; genus Galago; species Galago senegalensis. The sequence continues at coordinate 3,526 of CAUYTI010116344.1, forward strand.
CTGGCTCAGATGAGCCCAAGGGACGCACATTTCAACAAACCTCTCTAGCAATTCTGGTGACTGTGATGCTAATAAGTTTTTAGGCCACGCTTTAGGAAACTCTGCTCTAACTCCCTATTTTCAAGGACCTAAGTGGAAAAAAACATTGGTTAACTTCATTTAAGGAAAAATTATGTGGTGCATGTCCCAAAGACAAGTCATTTTGGTGATCAATGGTTGATTAACAGCAAATCAGCTCAAACCAGCAGTGTATCATAAAATTGAGACTCTTCCAAGAGCCCCTTTGCTCATCAATCCCTGGGAAGAGCTGTGCTTTGCAGGAACACTAAGGGAAGTGTGAGGGTCATCTTTGATGCTTCACCTACTGACCTGATCTCACAGACTGTGGTCCAGCCCATTTGGCTGAGGCCATCTGATCCATGCATTGGCTTTTGCCTGGTGATGTATGTTGACATACCTGATGTGCTTGACCTCCTGATGCTAGGACGCTAGGCAGCCACACTCTGCTCACGGAAAATAGGACAAAGCTGTCATGTTGTAATAACCCTGAAATGTGCTAAAGAAAGCCACAGCCAGAGAACCTCCCTTATCTTATGCATCTAATCTGTTCTTTTCTTAAAATAAAGTAGGAAAATTTTCTGAAAATAACAATGTCTGGGGTGATCATGGCAGTTCTTTTAAGGTTTGGGGAAAATAAGGAGTTGCTTAACCGCATTCCTGAGTTTCAACTATATGTGGCAGGGCAGAGTGCCCTAAGGGAATAACCAACACACTGCTGCCTCCGAAAGGTTGCAGGCTAATGGCGGCAAGTGTCAGAAAATAGAAGAGCTTACATCAAGTGGATGTGCTGATGGGATCACTGGAGTGATGGGAGAACTCTTCATGTGGAAAAAATGGATCTAAGAAGGTTTGCTGTAGCTGGATTTGGAGCAGGCGTTTGAACTAATGCAGGAGCATGATTTGGTGGAATAAGAAGAGGGAAGGCATTCCAGGCTCTGGAAATAGAATACACGAGGCGTCTAGGCTGGACTATATGAATTTGTGTTCTGTGAGGAAGGGAGAACCTTAAGACACTAAAGACATTTGTAAAGCTTGGAGTGAAAATTGCAGAGGGGCTGCAAATGGGAGGAGTGGAAGGGAGCCTCCCCTGAATGCTCGTGCTTGCCTAATGGTTTAATTCTCGTAGCTACGCAGAAGGAAAGAGGCCAGTGTGTCCAAGCTGTGTAAATACTAAAAGGTAACAGAATATGCTGCTTTGGCATAAAGATTATTTTGAGTTGACAGCAATTGAGAAGAAGGAGATATAATAAAAGCTCTCTGCCCTTGCTCTATATAGTATTTGCTTAAAAACAGAACACAAATTTACAAAGGTGTCGCTCCTCCCCTCTACCTGGTTGACCGGCCGGCCTTCACTTGCCTAGAGATGGCACAAAGGAATCTACATAAATTTTACTGACTAGCCCTGACCTAGCATTCACATCTCATATACTTACTTTCTCACAATTTGCCACCTCTAGAAATCCAAGGTTCTTTTCCTTTCCTTTGTCACGTCTCTAAAGATGTCTTGCTCTTTGTCGAAGATGCTCTACAAGCCAGGGTTCTAAGCCACCTCTTTGAGAATTCCTCATTCCCTGGGTATCTCCCTTGTACACATGATGTATACTTGTTAATAAACTTCGGTTTGCTTTTCTCCTGGGAAGTTCTCTGTTGTTGCAAAGGTCCTGCATAAGAATTCAGAAGGGTAGAGGAAGGATTATTTCTTCCTCCCATACACAGAAAAACACACGGTGCAGAGTGAAACCTTAGACAGGGCCTGCTGGGGAAAGCAGGAATCAGAAAGGAGACGGCAGAGTAAGAAAGAGCTTTTAGTGTAGCTAGAAGAAAACTAGAAAGTATAACATGGTAATAAAGTTGGACCTATTGAAAAGAGAGAATTGTAGGAAAACCTGCCAGAATGTGTAGCTAAACTGTACATTCTAGTTCTTTACAAGCCGCATAAGATATCAGTCTGATTACTCCAGACCCCAACTCCTTTTTGCCCAAATGGTTATTCCCAAACTTGCTCACACACCTTCTTTCCCAGCCTTCCATGAGAATGACAGTTGGCTGCAAATAAAAATCAGATTTACCCTCAATGAACAGAGACTTGCCAAGACTACAGTGATCCCAAAGAATCTGCTTTTGGTGTGACTGAGAGATCCAGAAGTTTCCAGCAAGGGTGGGCATTGTTGAAATTGTTTAACTTCCCAGAGTGACTCTAGGAGAGGGGCAAAAATAGCTTAGCTAAATAAAATCAGGTTAGTATTTAAAAGTTGAAATTATTACTAGTTTCTAATCAGACCGCTCCTGGTAAGTCTGACCTGCTATTTAGTCCCTTACTCCCACAAGTTAAATATTTACTTTATCTTCTTATCTATGTGAAAAGCATTATACCTGGGAGCACACCAGGCACTAAACAAATGCAAGTTTCATTCTCTCCTAAAGTTTTTTGGGAATAGATTCAGACTATCTAAGACATTATTAGGCATTTGCTCCAATCCCTGTGTCCTCAAAAGCTGGCATCCTGGAAGTTTTCCCAGATTTCCTAATGAAATTTATTCCACACCATAATAATCACTTACTGATCGAGTGGACATTTCTTTTTATTGTAGCTACTGAAATAGTGCATGACATTGTCACATTGGTAATCGCCAGGTCTAGCCCCATCTGCGGTATTTTCATCAAAGACAGTGAGCTCAGAGCTTCTGTGACAGCTTCCTTCCTAAGTGAAAACTGCGGAACCACATCTGAAAAGCTGACAGAGCCAGGCAGCAGGATGCTTAGCGGAAATATCCTTACCTGGGATTGCCTCCTCCTCGCTATTTTTTAAAACTAACCTTTGACATCATTTCATACGTTTGTTCCCTTCTGACATAAATTAATTATCTATTCAAAGGCTGTATGTCGGGTGTAGCGTCAGGGAGCACCAGAGCTGTGATTTGGGCTGGTTGTTATTGTTGCTATATCTCCGAGTTTACAAACTGAAGACCCACAGAAAAGGCTGATTTAGCTTGTTCTCCTTTTTAAAAATGTTCATTAATTGCCATCATTTTAAAATAAAAAGATTTTATCTAAATACTGCAATTTCTACATTCTCATTAAAATGTAGATGATCTAGCAACTCTGAACTGGCTTGTCAATACCCGGCCAGAGCTGATCCCCGGCAGGGCACCCAAGTCCCTTGTTCCCTGGAAGCGCCACCAGGCTTTTTCAGCCATTTCTGCCCCACAGACATTTGAATTTGTAAAACTTGTCCTAGATTTTGGAATATAGAAGACTAGTACATGGCAACAACATCATAAGTAGGTTGTGTGCACTGAGAGAAGCTGTCATTTATATTTGCTGGGCACCATCAGCAAACCTTAATCTCACGGTTTTTTTTTGTTGTTGTTTGTTTGTTTGTTTTTGTTTTTATTGAATAGTGATGCCTAGTATATTGTCACTGAGAATTAGCAAACACTGATTGAGGCATAAGGACAAAGGGAAGATCACACTGAATGTAGGAACTAAAAGAAAGTTCAGAGGCAAATTAGCCTGAAGTCTTCATTTGAGGATGAATAATCGAGGTCTACAGTGTAAAGATCTTGTCCCAGCTCACAAGAGCATTTCAGTAGCAATGTCAAAACTCTGGATGCTCACCCTGGGGGGCTTTCTCTTACTCTCTGCCTACTGTTGGCTACACTAAGTTTCCTCTGACCATGTAAATCAGCCAGGTTGAAAAAAGCATCTCACTCTTCTGGCTGCAGATTGCATATCTGAAACAGCCGATACTGATGAAAGACCAGAGCCGAGCAGTGAGCTCCCAGTCACTTGGCAGGCGTCACTCACATTGTATCAAGAGGCAATAGTGATACAGGATGGTCAAAGAGTTAATGGGTCTTTAAAGGTCTCTTCAGATTTCCCACTCTTTCTACAATATCCTGACACCATCTTGCATTCATGAACTCACACAATGGACATGGCACTCACTACCCCTAAGGCAATCTTTCCTCTGTGCTGTCAGGTTGCTAAAAATGTTAACCTACATTTCTAGATGAAGGTGAAGGAACTCTGTTTCCTGTAGACATAACCTATGAGACATAACCATGTACTTTTCTTCTACCTCATAAGAAACACAAGGAATGCTCCCTGTCCCACCTCATGCATCACTTCAGGGTGCTAAGACAGCCCTTGGGTCTCCCCAAGTCTTCACCTCCGACTAAGCATTCTCATGGCCAAACTTCTGACCCTCTGACAATCTTTCCCACATATCACTGGCCATTTCCTTGATTATTAAAACTTAACAAACCAGGTGTGGGGACTCATGCCTGTAGTCCCAATACTTTGGGAGGCTGAGGTGGGAAGATTGCTTGAGGCCCAGGAGTTCACGGTCTGCCTGGGCAACATAGCAAGACCCCCATCTATATAAAAAGATAACCCAGCAGAGTGGTGTGCACCTGTGGTCTCAGGTCCTTAGGAAGTTGAGGTAGTAGGATCTTTGAGTCCAGGAGTTCAAGGTTATAGTAATGTATGATCTGGTCATTGCACTCATTCCAGAGTGGGGGACAGAGTGAGATACTATCTCTAAAATAAATAAATATTTAAATAAATAAATAAACAGCAGTAATATAAACACTTTCCCTTTGGTAAGATACCTTTGTTATTGCTGGTATCCATGTGTACTCGTGACAAGTGAGTGTTTGAATTACTTTTCATGCCATAAACTAACTCTACTAACTGCTCAGTAAATGTTTACTGTTGTTATTAACGATGGCGTTGTATCTCTGAAGTGCCCTGTACTGCCTGTGGATCACAGTGGTCCTCTTGACAGGGCCATACTAGCCCAAGATCCTTCCCTCTACCACACGCCCATTTGTGCAGATCCAGCTGATCTTTCATCTTCCTGAACTGACACCTCCACAGCGTGTATGACTTTGGTCCAAAGTAGTATATCGTCATCCTTCTGGGTCTGATGTTCTTCTCCTCCTGTGTGCTGAGTTCCAACTCCAAAACACTCCATGGTGGTAATGTCAACAATTCTATATTTATTCACTGTTCTGTGTCCAGAAGATTCATGATTTCGTTTCTAGACTAAATAAGTGACTATCAGTCTCCACGGAAGTCCAGCAAATCCACCCGTTCCCTTTATCATCCACACTCAGAGAATCAGAGTCAGGCTGGAAAAAGCCCCAGGACATCATGTGGCTCTGTGATTCCCAAATTTTGGTATGACTAGAATCATGGAGGAGTCTATCAAAAATAGATTTCATTTGGAGGTAATTCATATAGATACTGTACCCTCAAGAAGGCACCATGTGACTCCCCATTATGTAAGCGTAGGCTGTGCAGGTAATTTTCATCCACAGAGTATTGTATGGGGGGGTTGAGGGAAGGCTGGTTCTGCAGTTTAGAAACCAACACCACTTGGGATCAGCCATCTCGACAGTTTCTACTTTTGATATGAAATGATGAGAATGGCATTGTACTTCCAGGGTCTTCTTCCCCAAAACATATGACTTCAGTCTAATCATGAAAAAGAATTCAGATAAATCCAAATTGAGGAGTCTTTTACAACATACCTGGCCAGTACTGCTCAAAACTGTCAAGGCCACTAAAAATTAGGCAAGTCTGAGAAAATGTCACAGCCCAGAGGAGCTGAAGGAGACCTGACTAAATACAATGTGGGGTCCTGAATGGGATCCTGGGACACAAAGGAAACATTAGGTGGCAACGCAGGAGATCTGAAGGAATGATGCACTTTAGTTAATAATAATTTATCAATATTGGTAATTGTGACGAATGCACTACAATAATATGGTGCATTAAGAATAGTAGAAACCAGGTCTAGGGTCTATGGAAACTCTTTGAGCTACTTTCATGACTTCTGTAAACTTAACTCTACTCCAAAACAAAAAGCTCACTTTGAAAAATTGGCTCTAGGATTTTCCCCAGGGATTGTAATTTAGGAGGTGTGGTTAAAGGGGAGGAGGAGAGTCATGTGCGTGTGTTATTAACACACTCATCTGTTGGTTCTGATGCGGTCAGTGTGTAGACCATCCTTTGAGAACCTTAGTCCATTATGAAGTTTCTCATCCTTGGCTACACCACAAACACCTGTGTTGCACCCCAGATGTTCTGATTTAATTAGCCTGTGACCTGAGCTTTGAGATTTATAAAAGCCCCTTAGGCAGTTTCAGTTGTAGCCAAATTTAAAACTCACTGCTGTACCTATGGCGTCCGGCATGGTTGTTATTAGCTGTGGCTATTCACACTGAAATTTAATTAAGATCAAGTAAAATAGGAAACTCAATCACTATACACATTTCAATGATCAATAGTTTCATATGGCTAGTGGCTACTGTGTGGGGAAGTACCAATATGGAACATTTCCATCACTGCAGGAAGTTCTACTGGACAACGCTGGTCAGTATCAGTGTGAAAGGGGCATTTGTGACCTTCTCCTAGAGCTTCTGAGAGGAAGAGTTCTTAAATATTCCCTATGGGTAATGCACAGGACGGGCTTTTCTTCTTATTGGTGATGATTAGAATAACCAACTTTTCCTGATTTTCCTGAGACTTTTTAAAGCACTAAAAGTCCCACATCCTTCCCACAACCCCCAGGACTGAAGAAGAGTGCGTGCTGGGCTCCCTTAAGCTCCCTGGTGCCCATATTGCCCTGTGTGCCCAGCACTGCATGAGGCAGCGTGCCCAGCACTGCACGAGGCAGGGAAGTAGACTAGTGTAGACATCTGCTTTTGTAGGCTAGTTTACCCCTTATTCTCAACTTCCCTGGTGGAGCCTGACACCCACACCACTACTCACACCTCTGTGTATGCTTAAGCTCAGTCTCTGAGGTCAGGTGGATCTGGGGCCCTTGGCAAGATATTTAGCTTATTTGAACCTCAACTTAATCATCTATAAATGGGAATAATAGTATTTCTTATGGCTGCTGTGAAGATAACATGAGTTCCTATAGCAGAGCAAATAGCTCCTAACACTTTCTGATAAAAATTAATTTGTATCATTATCCTTTACTCTATCTTCAGGATGCCCTTGACACTTACTAGTTAAAAACCATCTGCTAAGCATTTCCTATGCTAGATTCAATTCAGTTCAAAAAATATTGACTGAAAGTTCCAGGTTCTAGGAATGCAAAGATGAAATCCCTTTAGACTTTGCTGTCAAACCCAGGATAGTCTAGCATGGAAGTTAGACATATAATCACATGTCTGCTCTTATAAGAGAGTCCTCTGACTTTCTCAGATTTTGAACCAAATGAAAATAAATTAATAACACCTAGTAAATATTAGAATGTCCCCCAAATACCATCCTTTACAGTTGTGGGAGATGTCAAATCAAATTTCCTATAAAAAGACCAGGTACGGTGGCTCACACCTATAATCCCAGTATTTTGGGAGGCCAAAGTGGGAGGATTGCTCGAGTCCTGGAGTTTGAAACAAGCCTGGGCAACATAGCAAGACCCCATCTTTATACACACACACACACACACACACACACACACACACACACACATACACAATTAAAACATTAGCCAGGCATGGTGGACCTCATCTGTAGTACCAGAGACTTGGGAGCCTGAGACAAGAGGATCACTTAAGTCCAGGATTCTGAGGCTGCAGTGAGCCTCATGGTTGAGCCACTATACTCCAACCTGCATGACACAGCACTACCTTGTCTCAACAACAATAAAATATCCCATGAAGAATTCTGATTATGCTGAAATGCAAAACAGAGCCTAGCCTGGCAAATCCCTATAGATGTGCTAGGTAGGCTTCATGCCTCTTCCATCAAGGCTGTCTTTTTTTTTTTACTTTTCTTTTCTTTTTTTTTTTTTTTTTTGAGACAGATCTCACTTTGCCACCCTCAGTAGAGTGCTGTGGTGAGCTCACAGCAACCTCAAACTCTTGGGCTCGAGTGATCCCCTTGCCTCAGCCTCCTGAGTAGCTGGGACTACAGGTGCCCATCATAACACCCAGCTGTTTTTAGAAACTGGGTCTCACTCTTGCTCAGGCTGGTCTAGAACTCGTTTGCTCAGGCAATCTACCTGCCTCAGCCTCCTAGAGTGCTGGGATTACAGGCATGGACCACCATGCTCAACTACTAGGGCTGTCTTAGAACTTAGCCTTAGATTCTCCTGGAGAATTCCAAGAAAGGGAGATAGAAAGGATTCCTTCGCTGGGCATGGTGACTCACGCCTGTAATCCCAGCACTCTAGGAGGCTGAGGCAGGTAGATTGCCTGAGCAAACGAGTTCTAGACCAGCCTGAGCAAGAGTGAGACTCCATTTCTACTACAAATAGAAAAAGTAGCTGGGTATAGTGGTACACGCCTATAGTCCCAGCTACTCAGGAGTCTGAGGTAAGAGGATTACTCAAGCCCAAGTGTTTGAGGTTGCTGTGAGCTATGATGATACCACAGCACTCTACCTAGGGTGATAGAGTGATACTCTGTCTCAAAATATAATAAATAAATAAACAATAAATAAATAAACATTAAAAAAAAGAAAGGATGCCTTGTTCTCACTGTGTCTTTTCAGACAAAATGAATTTTATAAGCTGGACAAAATAACTAATGAGTGTGATCAGCCTAGGGGAAACGATTTCTATGGCTCAATTTTTTAGCACCAGTAGAAAATAATTTTCTCTACCAAATATCCAGAGTATATGGATATTTGCCAGTATTTACATGAGGTGCTGGGAACAAAGAACAATTAACAAATTTTTAGGTAATTATTGAGCCACACTTACTAACTCTGCCCTGGACTGGATTCCAAAAAGGATAAAAATTATCCTAGTGCTCAAGGAACTTACGTTATCAAGATGGCCCGTGATGTTTGCAGAACATGTCTGGAGATGACGCTTGAATGGTGCTTACAGCTCGGGATTTACTTTATGGCGTCCCTGAATGGCAACCGAGGTAGCAGACGCTGCTGTGCTTCTATTCGTTCCATAACTCCTTGGATACAGAAGATATCTGGCCACTCAACTGGAGCTTGCTTTGTACACACACACTCCCATTCAGTGCTGCTTTCTCTCACGGGAGAGACTTGGATGGGATATGAAAGTATAAATCTCAAAGAGTAAAACCATTTAATCACTTACTCAGAAATTTATTTTTAGTAACCAGACCTCCCTGCTTCGTGATTTAAAAAAAAAAAAAAAAAACTTGTAAGAAAACGAAACCTTGGCTCGGCGCCTATAGCTCAACCGGCTAAGGCACCAGCCACGTACACCTAAGGTGGCGGGTTCGAATCCCCAGCCCGGACCCACCAAACAACAGTGATGGCTGCAACCAAAAAATGGCCGGGCATTGTGGTGGGCGCCTGTGGTCCCAGCTACTTGGGAGGCGGAGGCAGGAGACTCGCTTGAGCCCAGGAGTTGGAGGTTGCTGTGAGCTGTAATGCCATGACACTCTACCCAGGGGGACAGCTTGAGGCTCTGTCTCAAAAAAAAAAAAAAAAA
>CAUYTI010116345.1:0-42739 GCA_963575145.1 Galago senegalensis
GTAGTCCCAGCTACTTGGGAGGCTGAGGCAGGAGACTCACTTGAGCCCAGGAGTTGGAGGTTGCTGTGAGCGTGATGCCATGGCACTCTACCCAGGGGGATAGCTTGAGGTTCCGTCTCAAAAAAAAAAAAAAAAAAAAGATGGTGCAACTGCATTCTAGCCTGGGCAACAGAACAAGACTCTGTCTCAAAAAAAAACGAGTGGAAGAAAATTTACCCAAAGGGCGGAGTCGTTAGCCCAGAAGGCACGATGTATCCAATGTCAGGGACACTGGCATAACAGTTGACACCAAAGGTAAAGTCAGGGGGCCTTGTGCTGAAAGCATGAACAGGACAGGGGTCAGGGAGAACCTTAGTAGCCTTAAGCAGTTTGTCTTGCTGCATCTCAATAGGAAGGTCATGTGCTTAATGTTCCACTAGGTGCTGAGAACCCAGGTCCAAGGGCAGAAGCTCAAGTTCCTTCCTGGAGCAGCAAGCCCAGCTCCACAGTAGCACAGGAATATTACAAAGCTGATTGCCTTTGCCCAGAATGCTTCAGAATTGAATATCAGCTGCCGTACCTTTAAAGCTGTCTCTCACCTAAGCTAACTTTCTGATCCTCCTAAGATTCACTCCCTCATTAATCCAGCCAGCAAGGATGTACTTAGAAGGCTCAGAGCAGGCTTGCACCACCTGCCAGCAGTCTGCAAGGTTCTGCTATTATAGCTCCCAAGGTGAATATTTATACGTGCTTCTATTATGGATATGTAGGGGAGCAAACAAAAGCCTCCCCACCCAGGCAGCCTGTAGTTGGCCCCTAGTCTGTCTACACTGCCTGCTGCCCTGTGCATCCAGCAAATGCTGGGTCAGTGCAAACACCCTCTCCTAGGAAAGCCTTCTTCCATGCTCATCCCCTTGGTGCTGCCTTCTCTGTGTTCCCAGAGCAACCGCTGCTTCTCCCTGGCAGCAAATCTCCCAGGGTCACTGTTGACCTGCTCATCTCACACTGAGCTCCCTCCAGCTGGCCTCCTGCTCATCCTTGTCCACCAAACACAGGCCTGGCCCATCACAGGTGCTCCACATGCTTGTGAATTAGTATGACATGTGTGATGAGCTCTGGGAGGGTGCAGTCCCCAGAACCATATCAAGGATATTTTACATCTTTGATTGTGTTTAACCCTAACACCTTCTTGCTGAGACTTGATATGATCTTTCTGTGGCTGAAGCTGCATCTTAGAGGAGCTTTGTTTCTTGCAGAAAGTACCAGGCAGTGCGTGTAAAAGCTGGATTCACTGAGGATTGTGAAATAGCCAATGTTCTTTCTGCTGCAGCTCATCATGGCAGGTGGGAAAGGCCTCCTGGAGGACAGTCCATCAGAACAGTACCTTAAAGCACAAATGTATTAGTTTGGTACCTGTAGCTCAGTGACTAGGGTGCCAGCCACATACACCGGAGCTTGTGGATGCAAATCCAGCCTGGGCCTGCCAAACAACAATGAGAACTACAACCAAAAAATAGCTGGACGTTGTAGCAGATGCCTGTAGTCCCAGCTACTTGGGAGGCTGAGGCAAGAGAATCACTTAAGCCCAAGAGTTTGAGGTTGCTGTGAGCTGTGACATCATGGCACTTTACCGAGGGCGACATAGTGAAACTCCGTCTCAAAAAAAAAAAAGCAGGAACATATTGAGTTGAGGGCTGGGCCAGTTCTACAGCTGGGTTTTCCCCCTGGAGAGGGAGGAAAGAGAGGGGTCCCTGAAATGGTGTGGAAAACTGTTGAAGTTTTGCTCTTCTGTGCCAAGGGTCTAACACTTTCATTAGATTTTTATATCTTGAGATGAGGTCTTGCAGTGGTGTCATCATAGCACACTGCAGCCTCAAACTCCTGGGCTGAAGTGATCCTCCCACCTCAGCCTCCAGAAGAGCTGGGACGATAGGGGCACACCACTATGCCTTGCTAATTTTTAAATTTTTGGTAGAGGGTCTCACAAAGTTGTTCAGGCTGATCCCAAACTCCTAGCCTCAATTGATCCTCCCACCCTGTCCTCCCAAAGTGCTGGGATTACAGTACCATGCTGAGCTGGAGCCACCATGCTCAGCCTCATTATTAGATCTTTGTATGGTTCAGTACCACACAAAATACGAAGAATAATTTTTCAGAAACTCATTCCTGGAAGGCAGAGACCGCATATGGTTTTTAAGAAGGCTTAGAATTCTAAACAGGGATTGGCTCACCGAAAAACAAATTGAGTAGTTGCTGTCAGTGGAAAAATGACCTGAGAGTTAATAGCAAACAGCACATCTGAGATGGATGAGGAACCACAGAGGGGCCAGGCATGGTGGCTCACACCTGTAATCCTGGCACTCTGGGAGGTCTGAGGTAGGTGGACTGCTTGAGCTCAGGAGTTGGAGACCACTCTGAGCAAGAGCAGAACCCTGTCTCTACTAAAAATAGAAAAACTACCCAGGAGTTGTGGCAGGTGCCTATAGTCCCAGCTACTCAGGAGGCTGAGGCAGGAGGATCGCTTGAGCCCAAGAGTTTGAGGTTGCTAGGTTGCTGTGAGCTATGACACCACAGGACACTCAACTCTAGGGTGACAGTGAAATTGTTCCCCCCCACCAAAAAAGAAACCTGTTCTGAATAGCCTTGACCCTGCCTTGCCCTTAGGAAGCCCTAACTACTCATGTAGTATTTGAATTTTGTTCTTATTATAAGGACACTATGTGCACATTATAGAAAATTTAGGGAGTATAGAAAATATTATAAAACCAGAAAACTTATCAGTAATCAGAGGCAATTACTATTTACGTATTTTAGTATGTTTCTTTCTAGTCTCTACTTTTCTGCCTAAGTTAGAAAGCTGAGTGTATAAAAACAACTCTGTTCTTTGTCACACACTGAGGTATTTCTTATGTCTTGCCTCCTTACAAATACTGTTTTCAGTATTTTCTTAGATCTGATTTTTCCCCAAAAAAGGTTTATAATAAAAGTAACAGCTAACATTTATTGAACACTCACACTATGCCAGGCACTCTTCTATGTGCTTTCCATGTTACCTTATTTAAAATACTTCTAACAAGTTTGTGCATAGGTGTTATATATTGCCTCATCTGCCAGATGAAGAAACAGACACAGAGAGGTTAAGTAACTGGCCCACAGTCACACTGCCTATGTGTCTTCTTGACCATTATGTATAAAGCTGCAGACAGTTTCCTAGAAAGACACTTAGAAAGACAAGGCTCTGCTTGTCACATGTTAAGAAGAGGGACCATTTTTGAAGTTATTTAGGTTGGAGACCCTGGTCTCCAATTTAGAGGTGATTTTTGTTCTTTGCAAAAAAAATGTTCTAATTGTGTGACTGTGTCCTGTTTGGGGGGCTGAGTGGAAACTTGACCCAGCAACTCTGCTGAGCTCACAGGGGTTCTGAGGTTATAATGGAGTGATCCACTTTCTCTCCTGGGCCTTTGGGCCCAAAGAGGAGAAATGTGGGGGCTGGGGACTAGCACGATTCATTCAGCTTCCCTTGTTTGCTACCCAGGCTACTGACAGTGTCTGCTTATGCCCAACTTAGAACCAATAATAAAGGGTGAAATGCAGTTTATATCCTTAAAAATGCTATTAAGGAAAATTATCACCACCCTCCCTTTGCATATGTATAGTATAAACTAAGAGGTTCTAAAAGAGCAAAAGGATAAAGTATCTGGGACCATGCAAGCTGCAGGGGAGGCAAAGCTGAACTACTTCCCTGTGTAGAACTGCAGGGGAGGCAAAGCTGAACTACTTCCCTGTGTAGAATAGGCCAAGGAGGTGGTTACTGGCCCAGGCCTGGTCTCAGAGCCCTGGGCCGGCCTAGGGGAGAAGGAAGGTCAAGTTTCCTAAGTGCATGTGTATAAAAAGTTTCTAGGAACTATATAAATATACTTACTACTCGAGTATGTTTATATAGATAATTTCCCTAATCAAATCTAAGTTAGCAGCAGTCCTCAGTTTTGGCCTAGGGGAGAAGGAAGGTCAAGTTTCCCAAGTGCATGTGTATAAAAAGTTTCTAGGAAATATATAAATATACTTACTACTGGAGTATATTTATATAGATAATTTCCCTAATCAAATCTAAGTTAGCAGCAGTCCTCAGTCTTTTTGGCACCAGGGTTCTGGATTCATGGAAGACAATTTTTCTACAGTTGGGAGGTAGTGGGCATTAAATGCTCAGAGGGAGCACACAACCTAGATTCCTCACATGTGCCGTGTACAGTAGGGTTTGCCCCCGTGTGAGAATCTAATGGTGCAGCTGATCTGACAGGCGGCGGTGATGTGATCGATGGGGAGCGGCTGTAAATACAGGGAAGCATCACTCGCTTGCCTGCTGCTCACCTTCTGCTGTGTAGCTTTGTTCCTGGTTTGGGGACCATAGGACTGGAGATCAGTAAAAATATAAGTCTTATAATGTTTGGTTTCAGTGTTGAAAGGAGAAGTACTTCAACTACATCAGGAATACTGATTGCCCTCAGAAACTCCCAGTCCATTAAGTAGGTATTAACCACAGTGATGTTGAAGGACCTGGGCACATGCGCACTGGGGAGAAATGCCCTGGACCCTGGATGAGGTATTATTGTCAGCAAACCCCTATGTGTAGGAAAGCATGGCTTTACGAGCAGGGGAAGGTACTGCTCATGAGGTGATCAGGACAGCTGCATAGAGGGGAATGCTTTTTTTTTTTTTAAGAGAGAAATTGAATATTTTCAGTTTTAAGAATTTTATTTTAGGCTCAATGCCCGTAGCTCAGTGGTTAGGGCACCAGCCACATACACTGGAGGCGGCAGGTTCAAACCTGGCCCAGGCCAGCTAAGCAACAATGACAACTACAATAAAAAAGCCGGGTGTTGTGGCAGGCTCCTGTAGTCCCACCTACTTGGGAGGCTGAGGCAGGAGAATCGCTTAAGCCCAAGAGTTTGAGGTTGCTGTGAGCTGTGACACCATAGCACTCTACCAAGGACCATGTAGTGAGTCTCTGTCTCAAAAAAAACCCTAAATAAATAAATAAGAATTTTATTTTGCTCTCCATGTTTTGTCTGTGTATCAGGTAAGTACTAGGAAAGGTAAACCAGTGGGAGTGCAAATAAGTTAGGGTGATTCTGGTGGAACCAAGTAGCAATAGTTACACTTCAAGTTCCCCCACATTGGTCGTCGATGCCTTAAAGTGGTACCAGCCCTGTCTAAAGTTAGCGAATGGGCTAGGCACGGTGGCTCACACCTGTAATCCTAGAACTCTGGGATGCTGAGGCAGGTGGATTGCTTAAGCTCAGGAGTTCGAGACCAGCCTGAGCAAGAGTGAGACCCAGTCTCTGAAAAATAGCCAGGCATTGTAGTAGGTGCCTGTAGTCCCAGCTACTCCACAGGCTAAGGCAGAAAGATCATTTGAGCCCAAGAGTTTGAGGGTGCTGTGAGCTATGATGCCATGGCATTCTACCAAGGGCAACAAAGTGAGACTCTGTCTCAAAAATAAAATAAAAATAGAAAAACTAGCTGGTGTGCTATGCACCTATAGTCCTAGCTATTCAGGAGGCCGAGACAGAAGGATCAGTTGAGTCCAAGAGACTGATGTTGCTGTGAGCTATGACGGTGCCACTTCCCTCTAGCCCAGGCGACAGAGTGAGACCCTATCTCAAATAATAACAATAATAATAAAGTTAGCAAATGCACTGTGTGTGTGGCTTTTTTTTTCTTTAGGCTGATTTTGACAGAGCTGCGGAAGATGTAAGGAAGCTGAAATCAAGGCCAAATGATGAAGAACTGAAGGAACTATATGGGCTTTACAAACAGGCTATCCTTGGAGACATTAATATTGGTATCAGATCATCCTTTAAAAAATAAGACATTTCATCTGTACGGTTTTTATATGAGTAAACAGTAAAAAGTAAACTTGAAAACCTATTTCTCCTTCCTTTGGCAGAGTGTCCAGCCATGTTAGATTTAAAAGGCAAGGCCAAATGGGAAGCCTGGAACCTCCGAAAAGGTTTGTAATTCGTTAATAAGTTTAAAACAAACTTTCCTGATGTCCCAACACAGTAATCAGAGAGAGAACCTATTTGTATCTTTCTAGGGTTGTCGAAGGAAGATGCGATGAGTGCGTATATTTCTAAAGCAAAAGAACTGATAGAAAAATATGGAATTTAAAACTCAGCATGAGAAATTTTTCTTTTTAAAGCTTTCATAAGGTTATCATGTCCTCCCATTCGTGGGGAAAATGCACTGGTAACGCTATACAGCATGGATATTTTTGTTTTTATCATGAATTGGAATACTTAATTAGGAGTGTGCTGGAGCTACTTAGTTCACTAGATTCTACCTTAAGTACCGTGTTTCCCCGAAAATAAGACACTGTCTCATTTTTTCTCAAGAGGACACAGTAGGGCTTATTTTCAGGGGACGTCTTCCTCTCTACACCAATGGATCTGCATAGCCACACCCATCACTAGGTCTTATTATCGGGGTAGGCCTTATATTTAACAAATACATAGAAATCCTGCTAGGGCTTCTTTTTTGGGTAGGTCTTATTTTCGGGGAAACACAGTAGGTGACTGTAAACACTTTTTACGGAAGGTATTCTTTGGTAGTGTGTATACAAAGATTTAGCAATTATTTGTTCTTGTGGCTTATCTGATCGTCTGCATACATCTACACAGTCAGGTAGGGTTATTGGCTCAATAAAATCAGGTTATTAAGGATCAATAACAAGACCCTGCTGCACCCTGTGCATTCAGTTTTATCAGAGTGAAAATGTAGAATCTGGAATATAATATTGACCCATGACTTAGTCTTTCTTGTTGTACACAGGGTGTTTGAAGGAAGATAGTCTCATTTTTACAGCTCCCAAACCTGCTCGAGATCCCATAGGATAAATATCCCCTAAAACAGTGTCTTTCTGTTCCCTGCATAAAAATTTGGGTTGTATAGGGTATGGCCAGGGGGATAGACCAACCTTATAATACTTAAAACAAAAGCAAAAACCCTCTAGATCTGCTAGATGACTTTCCAGGGCATCTCGCTGAGTGGGATAAACCAATCCCAAAACTTTCCAAGCTGTTTGATTCTAATTATCTTACATTCTTGAAAGGGCAAAATGACAGACTTAGAGAACAGAACAGTGATTGCCAGGGAGGAACAGGTGGTGTGACCACACAAGGCAGCAGGGGATCCCACAGTGATGGAGTGTCCTGTGGTTGAAAAGTTACACTATAATTTCTCACAGTGGTTCCCATGAAGAGGAATTAGCTAAAAAATGACCCAGATTTATCTTTCTGCTTTCTTTTTTTCTTTTCTTTTTTTTCTTTTTTTTTTTTTTTTTTTGCGGTTTTTGGCCAGGGCTGGGTTTGAACCTGCCACCTCCGGCATTTGGGACCAGCGCCTTACTCCTTTGAGCCACAGGCGCCACCCTGCATTATTTCTTATAACTTTAAGGGAATCAATAGTTATCTTGAAAATGTATTAAAAAAATCAAAGTTGATTTCTTTTTCTTTTTCAATCTGGAAATTTTTGACAATAAAGGTGAGGATCTTTACTAGCTTTTGGCTAAAGGTAGTCAGAAGTCTTCCACATGAAGCCAAGGCCCAAGTCTCTCAAAGAGAAAATATCATCAGTGATGGGCCTGGTCTCTTGTGATCAAGGGCTTCGAAACTCTTAGAGTTGTTCTTTTTTTTTTTAGAGACAGAGTCTCACTTTGTCACCCTCACAGCAACTTCCAGCTCTTGGGCTTAGGTGATTCTCTTGCCTTAGCCTCCTGAGTAGCTAGGACCCGCTACAACGCCCAGCTATTTTTTGTTGCAGTTTGGCCAGGGCTGGGTTTGAACCCACCACCCTTGATATATGGAGCTGGCACCCTACTCACTGAGCCACAGGCACCGCTCCTCTTAGAGCTATTCTTATGTGGACTCCATTCACCCCCCAAGCCTAGCCTTAGCCACCCAGTGAGAATCCCATCTGCAAACTATATTGACAGATTTTTCAAAGCAGTCGTCACAGATCCAAATTATTTTTGTACCAATCCTTCAGTAAAGGGGGCTCTGGGGACAGTATCAAACTAAAAGGTAGAGGACACCACATACTAAACATTCAACATAATTTGCCCTAGACTATTTTATAGCCCAAATTTATAACATGAATTCTAGCTCAAAGCCATCCCCCATAATTAGTTTTATATTATTTGAACTTTGTTTAAAAAAAGAATGATAAATTCTGAAAATTTCTTCCTGTATGCATTTTCCTTAGTCTTATTCACTGAGATCTTACTTCCATTATATACAAATAATAACAACATACATAAACCCATGTTTTATGATCATAAACGTGCTACATTAAGCGTGTAGGATGTAAGGAAGAGACATCAGTCACATTAAGTAGCAGAGATTATTGTGAAAATCTGAAGGAAATAAAGAAATCCAGGGTTCTAATTGTAGAGTCAGGCCTTGGAGAAATAAACACAGTTGGCAATGGATGGAGTTCAGAGCAGAAGCAGCCTCTGGGGCCCGGAAAGCCTTCACCCCTTGCATAGGTATGTCCACATCCCGTTTGCAGTGTTCCACTGTTACAGTGACTTAGCTGACCTTCCCTATTTTCGTTCTCCTTTTTTCTCTTGGTTCTAGTTTGTTTCTCCCTATGTCAAGGTTAAGGCAGGCAGGGTGAGGCTTTGGCATGACATTTGTGCTTGACTCTGGATGGGTTGTCTGTGGGAGGGCGGGCCCCAGGTCCCAGCAAGTCATTGCCAGGGTGGGAGGGCCACAGAGAGCCAACCAGCAACTGGGAGAGGAGCAAGTCCTTAGAAAAGGAGCCAGGGATGGCATCCCGGCACAAGTGGCAGGCTGTGGGGACTGTGGTTCTGCGGCTGCCTGGTGCCCCTGCCCAGGGCGACAACAATGAGGAGGAGCATGAAACTGAGGATGAGGAAGAAGACGAGGAAGAAAGAAGAGGAGGAAGTGAATATTGAATTTGAAGCTTATTCCATCTCAGACAGTGATTATGATGGAATTAAGAAATTCCTGCAGCAGCTTTTCTTAAAGGCTCCGGTGAACTTTGAGGAACTAACAGAAATCTTAATACAGCAGAACTGTGTTGGAAGTGTGATTAAGCAAACAGATATTTCAGAAGACAGCAATGATGATGTGGTTGAAGATGAGATTTTTGGTTGCATAAGCCTTTTAAATTTAACTGAAAGAAAGGGTACCTAGTGTGCTGAACAAATTAAAGGGTTGATTCTAAGCTTCTGTGAGAAGAACTGTGACAGGAGCATGGTTGAACAGCTGGATGAGCTACTACATGACACCACCAAGCCTTTGGGCTTTCTGCTGAGTGAAAGATTCATTAACGTCCCTCCACAGATCACCCTGCCCGTGCACCAGCAGATTCAGAAAGAACTAGCAGAGGCCCACAAAACCAATAAGCCATGTGGGAAGTGCTGCTTTTACCTTCTGATTAGTAAGACGTTGGTGGAAGCTAGAAAAAACAGTTCCAAAAAGAAATGGAGCAGCCAAGAGAAAGATGAGCGGATGTTTGCAAATGCAGAGGAAGCATTTTTCTATGAGAAGGCAGTCCTGACATTCAGCCTCTTGGTACAAGAGGGGAGTGACTCTTGTCTGGAGGCAAATGGTCTCCCAGACCATTCGATGATGCACCAAGGAAGCCCTGGCGAACCGTGATGTTACTTCCATGCGACAAGATGGAGAAATCATGGATGAGCTGAAAGAATATCTATCCATCTAGCCCACTTCCCAGGGGCAGTGATGGGCAGAAAACTCAGTGGACTTACTGGAAAACTCATGACTTTATTCAGATTAAGATCCTCTACAAAAAGTAGGGTTCTATCCCACAGGTCTGTTCACATTTGTAAAATATCTTTTTTTAAATTTCTGGTCAAATTATGAATGGTTGATTTAAATTTTTTCCAGTAAGAAAAAAGTGGAGTAGTAATTTAAAGAACTCAATAAAAACTATTTTTTATTTTAAAATAAGAGAAGGGGCCAGGGACTTGCTGGTATAGGCGACAGTAATTATTTAAGGCCATCTTCTTTTAAGGAAGCATTTCATGTTCTTATAGATGGAACACTGCTACATTTCAAAAGATTAGAAGGAGTTTTGAGTCACGGTATGTTGGTGAAACAACAATTTAATTACAAGCATTTCCCCTGTTAATCATTTTCACCATTAAAATAATTGAAAGAAAAATGGATGATTTACCAAGCATAAAAAGTTTATTGACAAACCTCCCACAGATGGGAATCATGTAAGATTTGAAGAGCAAGAATAAAAGACTCTGCCAGGAATATTCTTTACCTGTGTGTCTTTCATTCCTAGAAACATAAATCCTCCTTGGAGAAATACATTTATATTTACTGATAAGTAAAAGCGGTATCATTGCCATGCTAACTAAGTAGTACATCTGAGCAGCTGAGGAGAGGACCATATCACTTTGACTATTTTAAGATCCAAAGGGAAATAATCTAACAATCAGCAAGTGATGCTATTTCTAGACACTTGGTTATATAGTTTTTGATGAATTTCTCATTATCAGGTTCCATCAGATAAAAGTGATCTCCTGGAAGCACGAGAATGTTGAAACTTCCACTGGTTAGATCTTTCCAGTCTAAAAACAAACAAAATTACATTTAATAACAAATGACTACCTTACCAGTCGTAACCAAAGATTTAGTTCAAGATAGGATTTTTCAGACCTGATACCCAGTGGTCAAGTGAGTTCCAAGGTCTTTTGTTCTATGTATCCTTTATTTTTAAAATTTTACCTGGCTTCTAATTTTATACAAGAATGACATATCTTCTTTTATGCTAAATAAAATGTAAACCAATTTTCTGTTCTTTGCAGTAACTGCTTTTTGACATTAGCCAAAAACTATCAGATGCATAGTTCAATAAAACTGCCAGGAATATAAAAATAACTTCACCTTCCATATCCTTTATTATGTCTTTGGATCCAATAAAACACGTTAAGTCACAAGAAAGAACAGGCTTGGATGGTTTATCAAAGCTATAAACATAAAAAAAAAGAGGTTAGTAATTTTTCGCAAGACCAGAATTTTTTCCTGTTAATAACCTTAATGAGGTAATCCCCTAGTGCTCTAGGAGGTCAAGGCAAGTGGATAGACTGCTTGAGCTCAGGAGCTGGAGACCAGCCTGAACAAGAGCAAGACGCCATCACTACTAAAATGAGAAAAATTAGCGGCATCTGTTGTCCCAGCTTCTGGGAGGCTGAGTCAGGAGGATTTGTCAGGAGTTTGAGGTCGCTGTGAGCTATGATGCCACAGCATTCTACCCAGGGTGACACAGTGAGACTCTGTCTCAAAAAAAAAAACTCAGTGAAACTTGGGGTACACTCACTTCTTCCCATTTGGCTACTTCTAGCAATGCAAACAGGTCCCTTCCCTCAGTGGCACTTAAACCTCTCAGAACCTGCCCGAGACACACTGGGAAGGTCATTTTCCAATATCATAACTTCTAAAATATGGCAAGTGGCAGAAGACAACACTGGGGCTCTCAGTCTGACTCAGGGTGAGGCCAGTTACACCCAGTACTAATGTCATCCCTAGAAATGACAGCCTTTCTGGTTAAGTAACTCCCAGCTCTCCATGGAGAAGATGGCATGCTCAGAACAAGAGTGGTGGGCTCAAGCCAGCAGGCCCCTCTGGTGGTTCCACGTCTTCTCAGTTCCCTCACAATAGCAATGCGTGTTTACTGAGCTAGATGTGAGGTGCTGGGCTGGACACCAGCGCCCCCTGGATAAGCAGTCCCTTACTCTCCTGTAGCCATGATTAGCTGGGAGGCAAACATTAATGAAACCAGAGAGAGATGGAAAGTGCCGGGACTCCAAGGTGATCTGAGAACACAGAACAGGAGGGTCGGGGTGGGACAGAGTCAAGGCATCTTCCCAAGAGAAAGAGAGGGTAGCTCTGCAGCCTGTGAACAGGAAGGACCTGGGCTGAGGGGACAGCCAGCAGGGAAAGAGGGAAGAGAAAGCACACAGATTAATGAGCATTGCTCAGAGGACAAGTGGGAAGGAGCATCCGGACCAATCAAGGTAGAAGAGGTAAGCAAGGTCAAGTCTAGGCCACGTACAGGATTTTGGTCATCCTAAGAGGGATATAGGAAGTCACCAAAAGGATTTAGGGCAAGGAAGACCATGATCAAACTCAACTCACATCCCTTGGGGAGAGCATGGGATGGATGGGAGGGAACTGAGTGCATGTGGCAAGGCCAATCCAGTGGTCCAGACAGGGCGGCTTCTCCTGCCCAGGATGGGGAAAATAAGCTGTCCCTCTCCCTGATCCCCAAAATGAGAAAAAAACTCCAGAAAAACCACAGCATTGTAACTTTTCTTGAACTGATCAGAAAGATTGTTTGCAAGGCAAGCTAAAACTGAATTTCAAGGAAGGGCTGGGCTCAGCGGGGAGTCATGGGGCAGATGGACAGGTCAGGAGATTCAAATCAGCTGAAATTTGGAGAGCCAGATGGAATCACTCAGCTTCCCAGGCTCTTTTCTCCTCTGTTAGGGGATCATGAGAAAGCCTGGGGCCAAGGCAGGAGGCCAGAGAGAGCCACCTCAGCAGGGCAGGTGGGCTACAGGGAATCAGCTGTGGCAATGGGCAGGCCCTGCTCTCATTCTCTGCAGAAGCCTTAAGCTGCTGGAACAGGGGCATCACACCCCAAGCAGTAAGGAGAGAGAAAGAGGCTCTGGTGAAGCCACCTCTGTGGCTGCTGGGGGGAAGGACAGAAGTATGAACCCTCTGCCTCTGGGGAAGGAGTTGGAAACAATCCTACACCAAAACCAAGCAGGGCTCTGCTGCCCGTGGGAAGGGGAAAGATTCTACCCAAGCCAGCCACAGACATAGGGCAAGATTTGTTTGCAGCAGAGAGAAGGGACAGATGCTAAGAAAGTCCCACCCACCAGCAGGCCTACCTAGGATTGACACCTCAGGCTGTCTCGGACATGCAGGAGCTCCCTGTGTCATCCCACAGGCTAACGTGGAGTAATAAGCAACAGAAGCAGAGATGACAAGGCGAGCTCTGCCCCAAGTCAGCAGTAACAAATTCCTCAGTTTCTACTGTTTCGTACGTGATAAACTGGCTTTCAACTAAAAAACCGGGACACCCAAGGAACCAACCCATTGTTAAGAAGCAAAACAAGCAAGAGAATCAGTCACAGGTAAGACCCAGCTGTCAGAACTGAAAGATAGGGACTTTAAAATAATCACCGATTAACTTGTCAAAGGATTTGGCAGAGAAGGTGGACAACAAGCCCCGACAACTTCTTCAGAGAGGTGACAACTACAAGGAAGAGTCAAGTGGAATTTCTAGAAATTGACAGTAACAGACATGAAGAATTCCTTTGACAGGTTCATCAGCTGATTTGACACAGCTGAAGAAAGAATCAGTGACTTTGAAGACCGTCAGGAGAAATTAGCCACACTGAAACACAAGGAAAAAAGTTAAAAAATGACAAGACAGACACCCAAGCTCTGTGGGACGATATCAATTATGAAACGGCCTAACATGTGGAATCAAGATAGATCCCAAAAGGAGAAGGGGTGACAGCACAGTAGTCCAGGCAAGAGATGGGACAGCTTTGGTGAGTTGGAGCAGTCACAGCTTCTGGCATTTCCAACACGGATTTCCATGTTGGAAATGGTTGGTGACAGGCAAGGAGAACACTGATACGTGCCGTAGGCCTGGTTTCATTTACACTGGGAGAAGCTGGGACATAAGGCAGGGTGAAGGGAGATGAGATTGAGTAAGAGAAGTAAGATGGGACTGAGAAAGGAAAGGCGCAGGCAGAATGACAGAGGAATCCAGAGAGCAGGGTTTGGGGTGAGGTTTCGGATTCCAAGACAGACAGGAAATGAATAGTAGTGAGTAGCTATTATATTTGATTCAGTGGGAAATGGTTAACTATATGAGTGGTATAATCCCTGTAAGTGATTTATGTTTTATTTTTGGTGTGTGGAGAGTTTATTTGGAGTGAAAAAATTCTGCAGTATGTTTTGTCATGTTTTGTTTTTTAAAATGTCTTTTGAGGCCTGGCACGGTGACTTGCCCTATAATCTCAGCACTCAGGGAGGCTGAGGCTAAAGGATTGCTTGAGCTCAGGATTTTGGGACCGGCCTGAGCAAGAGTGAGACCCTGTCTCTAAAACTAGCCCAGTGTTGTGGTGGGCACCTGTAGTCCCAGGTTCTTGGGAGGCTGAGGCAAAAGGATTGCTTGAGCCTAGGAGTTTAAATTGCTATGAGCTATGACACCACGGCATTCTACCGAGGGTGACAAAATGGGACTCTGTCTCCAAAAAAATAAGAAATAAAACAAATAAAATAAAATGGCTTGTGGTTTGTTATGTATCAAACCCTTTACTAAGCATAATCTCATTTAATCCTCACCACAGCAACTGGAAAGGTATTATTACCCTTTCTTTGACAGATGAGACTCAGACGTTAAGACCTGCTCAGAACCTTGCAGCCAGCAAGACCCAGTGTCAGTCTGGTAAGAAGACTCTAAAGACGGTATGTTTAATCCTTGTACAAAATATAATTATTAAATGCCAGCTTTTGCCCATGCATTATATTGCATTGAATATTCATAGTGATTTTGATTACTTTTTTAGAATTTCATTTTTGATTGACAAATAATAACTATATATATTTATTGGGTACTTCTATAGAGATACATCATGGAATGATTAAGTCAAGCTAATTAATATATCCATCACCTCAAGTCCCATTTGACTTCTGCCATTGCAAGGGACACCAGATACAGGATGATAAACATCATAATATAGAGAGTGTATTAAAATTTTAATACAGTTTCTTCCTTTCTTAAAATTTGTGTACATTTTTTGAACCTCATGTGATTTTTTTTTTAAAGAAAAATATGTGCTTATTATCTTTTGATTTTTTTTGCAGTTTTTGGCTGGGGCTGGGTTTGAACCCACCACCTCCAGCATATGGGGCCAGCACCCCACCCCTTTGAGCCACAGGTGCTGCCCCACACTCATTATCTTTTATAGATACTTTCTGTGCCCAGGTGCTATTCTAAGCCAGTACAAATATCACACAGGTGGCCTCAAAGGAAATGAAACCAAACTTCTTTTTCTTTTTAGAAGTTTTTTCAAGGTCAAAGCTTGGAAGATAGGAACTCAACATTTAAAATGTAAACAGCCTCAGAACTACCAATCTCACTTTTTCTATAAATATACCCCCCCCCAAACATGATCTCGGTTACTTACATGTAAGTACTTATAATGTGCATGTCTGCCTTCAGTAGGGGGATATATTGTTGCAAAACTTCCTTATTATCAACAAAATTCTTGGGAGTGCCTCCAAAAGTCATCAGGTATTGGCCAATTTGCTCTTCAGACAGTTCGCCATCTTTGGGAATGGAAGGCCGGGTCTTGGACTTAAAACGGGAAAAAACACAGGCCTGATATTTCATATCACACACTTGTTCATAAACGGAAAACTATATCAAAGGGAAACATCATTAAATCAAGGCTGGGAGATGGACTGCTTTATCCACAGAATTTTGGTAGGGGGGAATTATTTCTTTCTAAAAGCAGGGAGAAGCAAGTTCATTGGGGATGCCATAGGAAGGCGAGGACCCCAGACCAGCGTCTTTCTCCATATGAGGTGGGCGAAAGCCAGGGGACAGGAGGAAGTGCTGCAGAAACTTCTTAATCCCTGTTTAAAAAGCCATGGCAGTTTTAAAAATGTGACATCACTGTCCCCATTTGAAATTTCAAGTATTCCTTTCCTGCCTCTGATCCAGTAACTTTACTGAAAGTTGATTTAGTGCCCAGCTGACCCAGAATGAATTGCAGGGAAATGGAGAGACAAGAATATCGTCTTGAGAGAGTTAAGGGACTTTTCAATTGCCATCATCCCCATACTAGACAAACATTCACCAGACAGGGAAGTAATGGCTTCATTCCCCCCAGGCACCCACCCCGTTCCCTCCTCTCCAGGGCTCTTCCTTAAAAAGAAGCTCAATTACTTACATGGGGAGGAGGCGTACTTGACACAAAGAAATGCACTGGTTCTAGCTGGTACTTCTCTTTCAAGTGCAGTGCGGTCATAAAGGCAATGTAGGATCCCATGCTAAAAAAGGAAAACACAAACGTGATCCTCCCTCCAGAGTCGGTGGGAACAGGTGTCATAAACACAGCAAGGATTAGTATATGGGAGTCAAAAGAAAAATGTAAGTTGGCAGATGAATGACCCTATCTGATTTGTACAAGATGTATTTTCTTTATTTTTTCTTACTAAATATTTTATTTTACAATATTTTATCTACATATAAACATGTATGTATACAAGTGTCATTCATCACAATGTTAGGACACAGAATTTTCATGTGTAAACACTTCAGATAACAATATACATTCAGTTTCTTGGCTCAGTGCCTGTAGCTCAGCAGCTAAGGCTCCAGCCACATATACTGGAGCTGGAGGGTTCGAATCCAGCCTGGGCCTGCCAAACAACAATGACAACTACAACCGAAAAATAGCCAGGCATTGTGGCAGGCACCTGTAGTCCCAGCTACTTGGGAGGCTGAGGTAAGAGAATTGCTTAAGCCCAGGAGCTGGAGGTTGCTGTGAGCTACGAGGCCACTGCACTCTACCCGGGGTGACAGCTTGAGATTCTGTCTCAAAAACACATGCACACACACACACACAAAAACAATATACACTCAGTTCTGAATACAAACCATAGGTGCTATTATAAAAATACAGAAATACTAAAGAATTTGGGTAAGTTAGGAAAGTGGGGAGACTATATTTGAAAAATATTCTGATGTATATACATTTTCCTCTGGAGCTTTGAGCATAGATGGGAAGGGGTAAGCTCGTGAGCGCTGGCTGTAAAAGGTATATTTTCAATGATTTATGTCAGCATAAAAAAATGCCTCAGAGACAGCCTAGAAAATTCATTATAAGATTTAATACTTGTTTTCCATAACATGGAGATTATTCTAAATTTTCTTTCCTACCTTAAAGATGTGTGTCACTATGCCTTAGATCAGTGGTTCTCAATCTGTGGGTCACGACCCCTTTGTAACAATGAAAATACATCGAGGCATGAGGAAGGTTGAGAACCACTGGCTTAGATGGTATATATCAGCACATCTCAGAGTATAGTCTGGGCACCCCTGAGAATTTCTGACACCCTAACAGGTGGTCCCAAAGGGCAAAGCTATTTTCAGGATTAAATACTAAAATGATATTTGCCTTTTTTAACTCTCATCCTCTCATGAGTTCTCAGGGAGTTTTCCAGAAACTATAAGATATGGGATGGGATAGTGCGAGAATTCAATTCCTTCTGTTATGTCTGACATTAAACAGATTTGCAAAAGTATAAAATAAGGCTACTCTTCTTACTACATCTTTTTTGGGAAGATGTAGTCTTTTCCATAAAAATATATTATTTATGGGGCAGTGCCTGTGGCTCAGTGAGTAGGGCACCGGCCCCGTATACTGAGGGTGGTGGGTTTGAACCCAGCCCCAGCCAAACTGCAACAAAAAATAGCCGGGCGTTGTGGCGGGCACCTGTAGGCCCAGCTACTCAGGTAGCTGAGGCCAGAGAATCACCTAAGCCCAACAGGTGGAGGTTGCTGTGAGCTGTGATGCCACAACACTCTACTGAGGGTGACAAAGTGAGACTTTGTCTCTAAAAGAAAAAAAATAATAAAAATTAAAAGAATATATTATTTATGTCAACATATAATGAGTTTGTTAATGTTTTTAGACAAGTTGACAATTCAATATCTTTGAAATTTTTTAGTTTTACTCTCTAATGTGGTAAATATTGAAATATTTGGTAAATATAGAATATTGAAGTATTAATACATCACACATAAACAAAAAGTGTCTGAGGCGCATCTTGAAAGTAAAAAAGGTCACTGGGACCACAGAGTTGGTGAACTGCTATAGATATTACCTAGATATATTTTGTAGACAAATTGCCAGGGGTCATTCATTTGTGAATTATAAATCGACATATTTTATGAAAGAAAAGGAAATGCAGTCCCACGTCCATTGCTGATGGAGTGTAAAGGTAATTTGGAAATATGGTTAATGGGCATATCATTTAACAAATCCTGGGAATTTATCCTAAGAAACAGATAAGAGACTCATGCTAAATTTTCTATAAGAATGCTCAAGGAAGTATTGTTTATAGCAGAAAGAGATAGCAATAAATCATATCCACAAAAGGATACTAATAAAATGACTCAGGAAGCAATGGATTCTTGCAGGTTGTGAAGGACGTTCATAGCAGTAAGTGAAAAAAGGTCTAGTAAAGCTATAAAATAGGTCCCCACTGTGTGAAAATACTAAAAAAACACAGCCAGATTTTAAAGCATCATTATCTGGATGGTAGAATGATGGGGACTTTTTATTTTCAAGTTTGGTTAAACCGTATCTATAAATATAGTAGCCAAAATGTGTTGAGTCCTTACTATACACCAATTTATTTATCACCATTCATTTAATCCTCACAAATCAGAGCTATTATTACTCTAGCTTCATAGAGGAGGAAACTAATTCAACCTTCCTAATGCCGCAAACCTTTAATACAGTCCAAAGGGGTGGCAACCCATACGTTGAGAACCCCTGGCCTACGGAATTGCCCAAGAAGTAGTCAGAACCCCAGGGTCTCTGACCTGACCTCGCAGTTATCAGTCTAGCTTAAGAAACATACACTATTTATATAGTTATTAATTTTTAAAATAAATGGAATATGAGTTGCTGTTAGAATCTTGATTTGACAAGTGTTGATTTTTTGCCTAAAAGGAGAAAAGGTATTCTTACTATGCAAATGGGTGAATTGTAAAAGTTGTGATTGGTCATAATTACCCCACATGCTATTTAATCAATAGAAAAGGTATGCATCCACAAGGCATGGACAACGTTAACCTCAGACTCATGAGTGGATAAACTCCCTCAGATGTCTTGAAAAACAGATTTCGAATACCTGTGGCCAAAAAGTGCAAATGGTTTATCCCGGATAACTGGCAGAATAGCACAAACAACTTCATCAACCACCTGGTAGATGTCCTTTGGAAAAGGTTCTTCAAATCGACTTTCTCTTCCAGCAAGCCTCACAGAGTACACTGGGGATTGAAAAACAGAAGTTAGGCCAGGCATGGTGGCTCATGCCTATAATCCCAGCAACTCTGGGAGGCTGAGGAGTTCAAGACCAGCCTGAGTAAGAGCAAGACCCCCATCTCTACTAAAGATAGAAAAACTAGCTGGGCATGGTGGTGGGCACTTGTAGTCCCAGCTACTTGGGAGGCTGAGGCAAGAAGATCACTTGAGCCCAAGAGTTTGAGGTTGCTGTGAACTCTGATGATGCCATGGCACTCTACCAAGGGCAATAGAGTGAGACTGTCTCAAAAACCAAACAAACAAAAAACCCACACAAGTTAATACACACAAACTATGAATGAGATACTGTGATGTTGTTAAAGAGCTAACATTTACACGATGTGAACAGTTTCGAAGAAACGTAATAATGCTTAAGTCCAGTGAGGGAAAAGTTTTAGAATTTGCTAAGAAAAGCAATAGCCTAAAAAACAGCAGGCTTGGCTCGGTGTCTGTGGCTCAAGTGGCTAAGGCGCCAGCCACATACACCTAAGGTGGTGGGTTTGAATCCAGGCCAGGCCCACCAAACAATGACAGCTGCAACCAAAAAAATAGCCAGGCGTTGTGGCAGGCGCCTGAGGTCCCAGCTACTTGGGAGGTGGAGGCAGGAGACTCGCTTGAGCCCAGGAGTTGGAGGTTGCTGTGAGCTGTGACACCATGGTACTCTACCCAGGGGGACAGCTTGAGGCTCTGTCTCAAAAACAAAACAAAACAAAACAAAACAAAAAAACCCCCAGCAGGCTAGAAATCTGAAAAGTACCCTTTAACTAAAAATACCTAGAAATGCCAGTTGAAACATGTGCATAATTAGATGCATAGTTTAGCTCACCAAGTAAAGGGAAAATCTAGAAATTAAAATAAAAGAAGGAACTGGAAATTCTAGTGGAGAGCCTGTGTGATGAAAGGGTTATCCGATGGCCACACCCTCTATGGAAAGCAACGTAGCAGGTTTCAAGGTCAGGAGACAGGCATTGATATGCCTTAACTTTGAGAGTTAGAACTGAGTCCTTTACATAAATCTAGGAAACTCTAAAGTCCAGATCCTCCGTGAAAAGGTAGACTAGAAAAATAGATATTAATATATCATCCCACTGGCAAAAGAGAAAACAAGAACTTTCTGGTTTTGCCTTGGTTCTAAATGGGATGGGGGTGGGCATAAGACACAAGAAGGCCGTAGGAAAGAAAACATACATAGCCAGTACATAGCTGAAATGGTGCCCATTCTCACTTATAATAAGGATTATTCAATTTAAAGTCAGAATAATTTCATACATAGGATGGCAAAAAATTGGAACAGTATTACCTAAGACATAGAGTGATAAGAATTTGTGTATATGCTTTGGTACTATAAACCACTGTAATTCCTTCAGAGAATAATTTGACGATATTTTATGTGGTTCAGGGGTGTAGTGGACATGATTATGCTTGTGGTGTACATTTTTATGTATCAGCTATTGAACAACTTGTTTATAGGAGTAGACTTTATGGTGACCATGCCCCATCAGTTGTTGATTAAAAAGCTCCTATGAAAGTACTTCCTATAACTTTTATGTACTTCCCACTTATACATGCATTTCAGGTCTCTCTTCTTCCAGTGAATGGAGTATTTTGTTTGAGACCTGATATCAGAGTACAGGCTAGCTGCGTTTAGCAAGGAAGGACCTGGAAAGCTAGAGGGAGAGAGCTGAGAAGATCTCTACCTGCAGGAAGAGAGAGGCACCTTGAGGCAGGAAAATGTCTCATGGAGGCCGGTTAGCAAAAGAAGGAAGGGGCTGAAGAATAGGGTGACAGAAACATGAAAATAACAGAACATTACAGAAAATATTAGACCACACAACTTCACGGACGCGAACAAGGTGTTATGATTTTAAAGACTGCACTTCACTATGATAACAGAAGAGGGCGCCCTTGAACCAAAACTGAGTAAACTGAGTCAGCAACCAGCCTCCTCACACCCCTGGTGGAATGACCCGTGTCGCTGCTGGTCTTCATAAAAGGAAGTAAATGTGCAGAATACAGAAAGGATAAATCAAACCTTTTCAGCTAATAACAATACTTGTTTAAAAAAAATACACAAAGCAGAAGAAAAACAGTACCCCAACGTGAAAGAAATTCAATCAAAGGAATGGCAAGAGTGAAAGAACACTATGACTCAGAGATTTAAAATTCTGCCTAGAAATAGAGAGTTGCACAAAGAACCGACAGAAGATTGGGAAGACGTGGAATAATGAGACAGGAATTCTTTCAAAAATGACTAAATGAGGTTGCACATGACATCATGAATGCAAAGTACTGTATTTAAACGGATACAGAGGACAGGAACGCTGAAGGAGGGAAGCTGGGAAAGATTACAGAAGAAAGTCATAGTCATTGAAGGGGAAAGAATTTCCAGCGTGGGGACCCAGAAAAAAGCTAAACATAATCAAACACTGGACAAGGACAAATACCCAAAACTCTTATTCCCGTAAACTCTGAAATAAGACAGGGACTACAGATGAAAGAACCCCGTCTATGCTTGAGAAAAAATGACCCCCAGTAGCTGAGTTAGTTAGAATTTGAAGATTTGAAGAAAACAGAAAGCCCTTCAGACAAATTACCAAAGTCGTTCATAAAGGAAAGCAAAACAGGATGGTATTAGACAATCAGATACTGAAATATGAAGCAAGATCGTAAAGCAAAAATTTTTAAAGAACTCAAGGAAGTGTATACTTAATAATTTATCTCTAGTATCAAAGTTCCTTGGCACATGGGAATTTAGGAGATACTGTACTCATGAGGCTTCTTAAGGCATCACCTAAAACAGGAATCCCCAACTTGAAGGCAGCTACCACCTGTTTTTGTAAGTTTCCTTTTGGCTGGGGCTGGGATTGAACCTACCACCTCTGGCATATGGGGCTGGCACCCTACCCTTTTGAGCCACAGGCATCACTCTGTTTTTGTAAGTTTTATTGGAACACAGCCAATGTTTATTTTGTATATGTCTGCTTTTGTGAGACACCACAAACTGAACAGTTGCAGGAAGGACTATATGGCCCACAAATTTGAAAATATTTACAACTGTGCCCTTTGCAGAAAAAGTTTGCCAATTCCTGTACTGGAGGATGACCTCTCCCAAACAATAGATGATTGGAGAAAGTTTGGAAAAAGGACTGATGGTGAGATTTGAATACTTTTCAATATGTTTTTTTCCTTTCTTAAAATATGTATACTTGTGGGTGGCACCTGTGGCTCAAAGGAGTAGGGCACCAGCCCCATTTGCCAGAGGTGATGGGTTCAAACCTAGCCCTGGCCAAAAACTGCAAAAAAAAAAAAAATGTGTATACATTCTTTTGGCACCCTCTGTATATCAAGAAATTAAGGAAACATAAACAAAACTTATGAAGAGGAAGAGTGACATTTTCTTTAGTTTCACAATGCTATAAGAAAAAAATTCAAGTTTATGATTCACTAACAAAGAAGATCCTGGGACAGGGCAACAGATTCAAATGGAAGCACAAAGAGAAAGGAGCCTTAAAAAATTGAACAGCATCTCAGTGACCTGTGAAACAAATATATATCAAATGGTATAACATATATTTAATTAGAACCCAAGCAATGGAGGAAGGAGAACAGCAGAAAGAAATATTTAAAGATATAATGATCGAAAATTTTCCAAGTTTAACAAAAAATTATAAACCCACAGATCCAAGAAATTCAGTGAAGCCCAAGCATGATAATCACACCAAGGCCCATCAAAATTAAAAACAAAAATTTTAAAATCATTCAGAGAAAACCAGCAATTACACACACACGCACACACACATACACACACACAATTCACATAAACAATTCAAGTCAGCAGACAATGGGGTGTCATCTGCAGTGAGGAAAAATATGTCAACCTAGAATTGTATAACCAGATGATATGTCTTTCAAAAGTAAGGTCAAAATAGAAATAATTTCAGTCTTTTGAGAGGTTTGCTGCCAGCAGACATGCACTATAAAAATGTTTCCTTAGGCCAGTGTTTTTCAACCTTTTTTTAATCTCACGGTACTTATAGTTAAGCTTCCATGGCACACTTAAATTATGTTGATCAAAAGAAAGAGTACAAAACCCAAAAAGTATATACTGACTTTTTTTTTCTTTCTTTTTTTTTTTTTTTTTGACAGAGTCTCACTCAGTTGCCCTGAGGGTGAGTGCTGTAGCTTCACAGCTCACAGCAACCTCAAACTGTTGGGCTCAAATGAACCTCTTGCCACAGCCTCCCAAGTAGCTGGGACTACAGGCACTCACCACAATGTCTGGCTATTTTTTAAAGACGGGGTCTCACTCTTCCTCAGACTGATCTCAAACTCTTAAGCTCAAGCAATCCACCTGCCTTGGGTCTCAGAGTGCCGGGAATATAGGTGTGAGCCACTGTGCTTGGCCCTAAATACTTATTTTTGGATATGAACTTTTGTTCTTTGTGCTTGGAACTTCTTTTGAAAGTGATTTAATTGGTGATTGTTAAAAATTTCTGTAGCACAGCTAAGATCCTCTCAGGGCACCCTGATTGAAAATCACTGCTTAGGCCAGGTGCGGTGGCCCATGCCTATAATCCTAGCACTTGGGAGGCAAGTGGACTGCCTGAGCTCACGAGCCAGAATGAGACCTCATCTCTAAAAAATAGCTGGATTTCGCGCAGCACCTGTGGTTCAAAGGAGTAGGGTGCTGGCCCCATATGCTGGAGGTGGCAGGTTGAAACCCAGCCTCGGCCAGAAAACTGCAAAAAAAAAGAAAAATAGCTGCGTTTTGTAGGGGGTGCCTATAGTCCCAGCTACTCAGGAGGCTGAGCCAAGAGAATCACTTGAGCCCAAGTGTTTGAGGTTGCTGTGAAACTATTACACCATGGCACTTTACCAAGGGCAACAAAAGGAGACTCTGTGTCAAAAAAAGAAAGAAAAGAAAAGAAAATCAGTGCCTTAGGCTGAAGAAAAATGATTCTAAGTACTCAGGTTATACAAAGGAAGAGATTGCTAAAAATAATAAAAGTGTGGTTAAATAGAAAAGGTGTTTTTTCTTATTTAAAAGATTAAAATATAATTATATGTTCAAAGAAAAAATAATAAAAATGCAGTGTAAAAGTAAAATGTATGACCATAGCCAAGAGACAGGAGGGGGAATGGAAGGATCTGCTAGAAGGGTCTTAATTTGAAGATAGATTATGATAATCCCTCATCATTCACTGCTACTAGACAATAGAGCACTCTGGCTAATAAGACAGTATTAGAGAGATACAGAATAGTTTTTAAAATACTCTATCCATTTAAGAAAAGGAAAAAAAACACGGAAAATTAAATAATTCATAGGACAAATTGAAAACAAGTGCAAGAGGATTGATTCATTTCAACCATATCAATAGTAACATTAAAAGATGCAATATTGGCACACCATCCCCTTCTAGTTCCAACAGGAATAATAAAGTAAAGACAACTTACTTTAGAATATAAAAAGCCAGCCTACCGAAGTGTAGTCTTGAATGTCTATTATTAATTACCTGCCAAGGAGGAGAATCTTTACAAAGCTTCGAATTCCTATGAGTGCAGGTTTTCTGACGTTACATATTACTCACATGGTAATAAAAATTAACGTACCTTCCAGTGAATCGTGAATCTTTTGACCCCACTTGGCAAAATAAAGGGAGCCACCTCCTGCCCAGGGAAAGCAGATCAGTTTAAAAACAGCATCAGGATTTTGGTATAAGCAGTTCAAAACTTTTTCACTCCTAGGGAGAAAATTCAGATGTATTTAACATTACACATATCCGTTAAGGTCTCCATACTGAGTTAGGTGTATTTAATAGAAATCTTTATTAATTATAAACAACATATGTTCAAATGTAAAGTGATTGCCTTTTTTTTTATTTAATAAGAAAGGGCAACAAAAGTTTTTAGGGTCTGTGTTGACATTTTTTTTTTTTGAGACAGAGCCTTAAGCTATTGCCCTGGGTAGAGTGCTGTGCCGTCACAGCTCACAGCAACCTCAAACTCTTGGGCCTAAGCGATTCTCTTGCCTCAGCCTCCCAAGTAGTTGGGACTATAGGTGCCTGCCACAACGCCTGGCTATTTTTTGGTTGTAGTTGTCATTGTAGTTTGGCAGACCTGGGCTGGATTTGAACCTGCCAGCTCTGGTGTATGTGTCTGGCGCCTTAGCCGCTTGATCTACAGGCACCACCTGTGTTGACAATTTTAATGTGTGAACTTTCAGGGATGTAGGTGAGATAGTCAAATACCTATGCATTACATTTAATAAGTGCATTTCTGTGCACATTTTAAAATGACATAAATGTTAATTTAGAAATAGCCTTTTTCACAATTTGGGGAATAGTTCTATCCAAATGGTTTTTAGGCAGCTTCGATCTCGTGTCTCTGTGAGCACCAGAGCTACTTTTCAAGTCATATAAAAGTTTTCCAGAGCATGTAATTTTCACTTACTTCTGAGTATTGGATAAATGCTTAAATCTGCATATAGTGGGTCTTTTATCACAAAAACCCAAGTACCCAATCAGCCAGGAGTAGGAAAAATTCTTTTTAAAAATATTATCCTATATGTTTCCGTTTGTGTTCTCCACAATTTAAGCCCTTTCTATAAACTTTCTAAGTTTATCAATAAATTCCTTACAAATCCATATAAACTTCCCAAATATGAGGTTGTAAGTCTTAGTATCATGATTAAATCTGTTTCGCCTCTCTCTCTCTCTTTGTTTTTTTTCTGAGACAGAGTCTCACTGTGTCGCCTTCCAGAGAGTGCTAAGCTCACAGTAACCTCAAACTCTCGGGCTTAAGCGATTCTCTTGCCTCAGCCTCCCAAGTAGCTGGAACTACAGGTGCCTACCAGAACGCCCAGTTATTTTTTTTGTTGCAATTGCCATTTTTGTTTTTTAGGTGGCCCAGGCCGGGTTCAAACCCACTAGCCCGGTATATGTGGCCAGTGCCCTAACCACTGAGCTATGGGCACCAAGCCAATAAAAAAAGGATACTTTTGTATTATAGTTTTAGCACACTCAAAGGATTAAGAAGTGTCATCTATTACTGTTTATTTGACAGATGTTGAAAGTGAGACTCAGAGATATTAAATCACTCAGCCAGTTAGTGACCAACTAG
This sequence comes from Galago senegalensis, assembly GCA_963575145.1. Lineage (NCBI taxonomy): Eukaryota > Metazoa > Chordata > Mammalia > Primates > Galagidae > Galago > Galago senegalensis. The sequence goes on from CAUYTI010116345.1 coordinate 26,285, forward strand.
GAATTAGAATGCAAATCCTATCTGTCTTAAAAGCTAGTTTCCTGCTTAACCAGTTTCCTCCACTCTTGGCATCAACATGCAAGTAGGCCACTAAGTGACTGGTGGAGAACGTATCTGAGATGTTTGGGTTTGGAGAGTCGGGATCGGAAACCCTTCTTCACTTTCACATGTACATAGAGCCTTGCCTTCAACTTTCCTAATCCACACAAGTGCTTTAGCCAAGACAGAGATTTACAACCTTGCTCTCAAAGCATCACCAAGTGAATATCATTGGACATAGTAAGCACTTGGTACCAGTGACAATCTAGTAGTCCCCCCTTATCCACTGGGGCTATATTCCAAGACCCCAGTGGATGCCTGAAACTGCAGATTGTACCAAGCCCTATATGTACTCTGTCTTTCCTATCCATATATTACCTATGATAAAATTTAATTTATAAGTTAGGCACAGTATGAGATCAACAATAACAATAATAAAATAGACCAATTATAATAGATTGCAATAAAACTTATGAGAATATGGTCTCTGTCTCTCTGTCTCTCAAAGTATCTTATTGTGCTGTATTCAACCTATTTTCAGACCATGGATAAGTGGGGAGGAATATTGTACCTTGCCCTAGCACCAATGACCAGCAAATTAGGCTTCCCTGAGAAGCCTCTTCTGGTCTAAAAGAGCAGTCTTAACAACAAGAGGGCATTGGAGCACTTGGGATGGGGAGAGAGCCAGGTTGCTCAAGGCGTAGCCTACCTGGTGCTCCCAGGCTGTTCTTGTCTCTCCATGCTGTGAAGGAGTGGTGTGAAATTGGTGGTCTCAGCAATCTGTTGGAAGTTCAGTAGCGCTAAATCCCTTATTTGGTGTAAAAATCTCTACTCAGCCTTATGCACACAGACCAGTGACTAGATTTCTTTTTGAAAGTGACTCTGTTTCCTTCAAAAAACAAGGAAAGAGGAAACGGAAGAAGAGGAATAGAAGAGAAGAAGAAGAAAAGAAAACAACAAAGAAAAAGAAATGGGTTAGAAGAACACAGCTGATGTTATCCAAGATAAGGAGTCACCACTTACAGTTCACATTCAGCTACCAGTTAGTTCCTCCATTAACAGGACTTTCAGCTGATTACAGTAGCAAAGATGCAGTATTTCTGAACTCCAAAACAAGGTAAAGAAGAAAACATGTAATGTATTCAGATGCAGGTAAAGAAGAATACATTAATACCTAGGAGAAAACTGGGTGGGGATATTTAAGAGCAAGGCCTTACCTTTCTAGATACTTATCAAGGTGTGTTCTTTTAAGTCTTAAGAGTTATGGATCCTAAGAACATCTTTGCAACTGTGCTATACTTCCAGTTTTGCAAGCTTCAAACATTCAGAAAAGAGAAGAAAAATATCCAAATTTCTGTCATTCATCAAGGTTGTTATCTTCATACTTCTTAAGGGCTCCTTAAATCCCAAGCATTCATTTTAAGGCAACCGTTGGCCTCACAGCCTCAGTTATGAATCTCAGAACTGTTCCTGATTTCCCAGCTAATCCCTCAGCCTGTAAATCTTAAGAGTGCAGTGCAAGGCACTTGGAGGAAAAGAAAGACTTAAATAGGGAAGAGAGTTCACAGAACATGGGAACTCCATGTGTCTGTCTCTCAGAGGTTTAAAAAAAAATACTGGCCTAAAGCCATCATAAACTTGCAGAAGAAACACCAGGAAGACTCACAGGGTTTCACTGACTTTGTGTGGGAGTAGTTCTTTCTTGGGTAATAATATAAAATGCAGAAAAAGACAGCTGCTTCAACCAAGGAGAATAGGCATGCGATACCCATTTTTGGTGTTGACAACTGAACATTGTTTCTAAGCACTACAAAGTTTTAATAAAATTAGTTTAAATTAAAATACCAGGCAAAAATAATGTATATGAGTAAGGCTGGAGCAGGTAGAGAAAGATCCTTGTCTTTCATTGTCTGTGAGATCTAATTAAATTTAGAGTTTGATAAATATGCATATTTTAATCTCTAAGGCAAGCCATTAAAAAAAAAAAAGAGGCTCGGTGCCTGTGGCTCAAGTGGCTAAGATGCCAGCCACATACACCTAAGGTGGCGGGTTTGAATCCAGCCCAGACTGCCAAACAACAATGACAGCTGCAACCAAAAAAAATAGCCAGGCGTTGTGGTGGGCACCTGTGGTCCCAGCTACTTGGGAGGCGGAGGCAGGAGACTCACTTGAGCCCAGGAGTTGGAGGTTGCTGAGCTGTGATGTCACAGTACTCTACCCAGGGGGATAGCTTGAGGCTCCATCTCAAAAAAAAGAAAAAAAAAGAAATGGACAATAAGTCATCCAAACTGAAAAGTGAGGAAAAGAGAAACATATGAATAAATGAAGCAAATAAAAAGCACAAAATGGTGGGTTTAAACTCCAAATATCAGTGATTGTATTATATATAAATGGATTAAATTCTCTTGTCACAAAGCAAAATTGTTGGAGTGGATGTAAAAAAATCCAATTATATCAGACTTTAAATAATTTTGAAATGATTTACAATTATTTTAATTTAAAAAATTTTAAATATAAAGTGCTCACTCACTAGGCTTTCCTTGGGGTTAACTTCAAGGAAACACTCTTATAAAGATGACAAGCCACTGGATTACAAAAGAAGAGAGGCTGATTGCGAGTGGGGTGACCTGAAGACCAGGCAGAAAGAATAACATGGGCCACAGGCCAGAGGAGACACGGTGCATCATCTTGTTAGGAAACTGCTAGAAGTTAATTCTGACCCGTGGGTGGTGTGGGGGCAAGCAAGTGATGAAAGCAAGCATGTGAAAAGCAGCAAGGAGAAAATGAGTTTAAGGCGTTCAAACTGGATCTTAATGAGGAGAATCCACCAGGAAGGTGAAATGAAGGGAATTCCTTTTTAGAATGTCAACTGCCCCCAAAGCAGAGACAACTTAAGAGGCTGCTGCAGTGATTTAGGAGACAAAGGGTGATACTTGGCCTTATAACATTAGCGAATATGTGAGGTTGGACAATTAAGCTTGTGAACTCATCCTAGAGAAAGTGCTCATATAACACTCAGAAGGGCCAGGCACCCTTCCAAGTCTTCAACACACAGTAAGTCTTTTAACTTTCACCATTATTTATGCAATATTTGCAAAAATAATTAAGGAATGATTATGTCCCTTGTTTTAAAGATGAACAAAATCTAAGGCACAGAGAGGCAAGTAAACTGCCTAACAGACACATGTAGATAGGGAACAGACCCAGAAGGTGAACCCAAGTAGTCTGGTTCAGAAGCTGTGGTCTTGACTCCTGATGTAGCCCACCGCTGTGCTCCGGTGGAGGTGCTGAGATGAAAAGAAGGGCTGGATTCCACAGCTACTTTAGACCATGAGGCCAGGGGGATTTGGTGATTTACCAGATATGGGGGTGTGGGAGAGGGAGGAAGTTAAGTATGACTCTCAGTTGTGTAGGTTTGGGCAACTACATGGGAAATAGGGTCATTCACTGAGGCAGGGCACACAGGGGAGGAATAGGCTTGAGGCAAAGGTAATGTTTTGGATGTACCTTTGAGGTATCTGTGAGGCTTCCAAAGGGAGATTTCCGAAGAGTATTTGGCCACAGGGATCTGGGCCTCTGGATAGTGTTTGAGAATAGCTTTGGGGGTTATCTGAATAGAAGGGAGGTTGAAGCCAAAGGGTGGATGTGATGGCTTGGGATAAGTCCAGTGATCTTTCTGGAAAAATTCCATGTGTGTTTCTGCCCAGTGGCATTTCAGAGGCTGGGCCTGTGAACACTCTTTCCCTAGTGCACTTGTGGGCTTATGGAAAGTCTGTGGATTTCAGGTTAGGAGTAAAAATGGGCTATGATAGATGATAGACCCCTGACGATCACTAGTATTTAAATGCTGGGTAGAAAAAAGAAGCTAAAAGAAGACTCAGCTGGGGAGACCAGGGAACTGGGCAGAAAACTAGGCAGGTGGGCTTGTCAGAGAGAGCCCAGGCTCTGAAGGATGCCAGTGGGTCAACAGTGTTGGATGCCACTAAGGAATCAAAGAAGACAGCCCTGAGAGTGTGCCTTGGGGCTGGTGATAAGTGCGGTTTACTCACCTGGGAAAGAGAGGTTTTGGGTACTTCTCTGTGCTTATAGGCAAAGCTCTAGTAGCCCGGGAGAGATTCAGGGGATGGCTGCTGAAATCAGACTGTGGAACCACCCCCATCTCACTTAGGAACAGTTGAAAGGGCCAAAGAGGGATTTGGGCAGAACTCCAACATTGTTCACTCCTTTTAGTAAAAGGGAAACTCTGGGAGTCTAATGAGAGTAGAGCAGATACCACCCGGCCAAGTCCACTGATCTCGTTGAGTAATTTGATGGCCCAGAGAAGAAGAAGGAGACAGGATTAGGGAAAGCTACAAAGAGACAAATGGATAGTTTGAAGCCAGGAAGAATGAATGGATGGAACAAAGCCCCAGGGAAGAAAGAAAGGACTTTTATAATCTTTCCTGATTTTCCTCCCTACTATGCAGTAAATAAGCTCTCTGAGTGAGAGGTCTTGAGTGAGAGGTCTTGGTGGTCTAGTTCACCGTTGCTCTGAGTGAGAGGTCTTAGTGGTCTAGTTCACCATTGCTCTGAGTGAGGTCTTGGTGGTCTAGTTCACCGTTGCTCTGAGTGAGGACTTGGTGGTCTAGTTGACCGTTGCTCTGAGTGAGAGGTCTTGGTTGTCTAGTTCACTGTTGCTCTGAGTGAGGTCTTGGTGGTCTAGTTCACTGTTGCTCTAAGTGAGGAGGTCCTGGTGGTCTAGTTCATTGTTGCTTTGAGTAGGAGGTCTTGGTGGTCTAGTTCACTGTTGCACCCCCATTGCTTTCTACTGCACAAGTGTGTGATGAGTCAAATGAATGAATAAGTGGGAGACAGGTATAGTCGTTATCCCTGGCAAAGCATGGTGAGACTGCTTCATCTAGGACAGGAGGGAAGGGACAAAAGGAAGTGGGGATGGCCTTGAGATATTTTGAGCCTGAAACAGAAGTGAGGGTTTAAATGGATGGCTTCTTTCTCCAGGGAAATAGAGAAGCTGGGTAATTATGAGCTAACTAGTGATTTGGATAAAGTGGAAATAGGCATGAACAGGAGTGATTACGAGGGCGGAGTCTAGGGCAGGGCCTGTGGCTCAAAGGAGTAGAGCAAAGGAGTAGAGCGCTGGCCCCATATGCTAGAGGTGGTGGGTTCAAACCCAGCCCTGGCCAAAAAACAAACAAACAAAAAAAAAAAAAACAAGGGCGGAGTCTATAGTTACCAACAACTGGGGCTAAAAGGATGAAAGCCTGCATTCTTCATCATTGGCACCACCCAGTATCCTTGACCTTCTGCAGCAATGAGTATCATTAGCTCAGAAACAACAAACTGGGCAGGTGGGTTGGCCCAAGCACATATACCGCAGGTGGAGGGATAGAAACCAAGGGAAAGAGCACTAAGGGTGTCTGTGATGAGAAAGGACACCCTAGGGTTCCAACTGGAGAGTGCCAAGTAGAGAGCAAGAGGGGGTTCTTCTCCTGGGGAAAGAAGCCTCAGGACTGGCTGTTGAGAAGGGAGCAAAGAGTGAGTTCCACCGGACTGAAGGAAGGAGGCATGGGGGAAATATTAGCTGTGGTTGGATGGTAAAATTTCAGAGTCCGAGAGTTAGCACTTGAAGTCACCTGCAGGATCACCAAGCCCTCATAGGAGCTGTGGGCATCAGGGGTAAATCACAGGGAGCCAGAGATGGCCGTAAGTCTACCATGGTGTGGACCTCTTTGGTTCCCTGGGAGCTAAGGATCAATTAGATATAGAAAAAGACCACCAAACCCATTTTCTACGTTCTTGGGTCCAAAGGGTTAAGACCTGATACAATCTGAGCTTTGAGGCTACAATGACTGTGGAGGTGACCTTGCACTTTGGGGTGGTGTCTTCTGGACTGGCTGCTGTGTACGACACAGCCATTGGCCAGCTCCTAATATTGCCCTTCACCTTGGGGTCCCCTAGAAAAAAACACACCCCAGCCTCTTTGTTGTCTGGTGAGTGAAGACATGGTCACAGGAGAAGGGGGCTAGTTCATTTTCTCAAAAGTCACTTACAAATGCAATCTTCCAAGGAGTTTTTTTTTTTTAACTTCAACTTTTCTATGAGTTGTGATCCCTTAATTAAGATGCAGAAAATTTTTATTAAGAGTTCAGGGTGACAGTGGTACTAATGGTCCCAGTGACTGGCTCAGGCTCTGAGAAGCTATATTTCATCGACACTGGCCAGCACCATACACCCTCCCAGTGAGTTTGACACATCCGTGGTCACTCTCCTGAAGTCTGCTCTCCAATACTACTCAAGTTACCCAGGATTGGCAACTGCCTGTAGTCTGTCCTGAGGGCTGGGGCAAGGCCTTTCCTGGCTTATCCTGGCCTGTGGGTAGCTATCAGATGAAAACACTCAGGACTCCTAGTTTCTGGCCAGAGTTGCTACCCAATATGTAAAGAACAGCATGTACCATGATGAGGCCGCTTAAATTTAATACCCACCCAAATATAGTGAATTCAGGCTAAAGTGCAACCAGGAACTTAAGATCTCCCAGAACAGCCCCCTTCCCCCACTCAGATGCTCAGCTGCCTGTATTGCCTAGAAGGCTGTCATCCTGTCAAGGTAGCCCATGTTTGTGTCCCTGTTCCCACAGTTACAATGACAGCTAAGAACCTGTAGTTTGTTTTTTTTGAGACAAAGGCCTACTCTATTGCCCAGGCTAGAGTGCAATGGTGTCAGCCTACCTTACAGCAACCTCAAATTCTTGGGCTCAAGAGATTCTCCTTCCTCAGCCTCCCAAGTAGCTGGGACTACAGGCATCAGTCACAATGCCTGGCTAATTTTTTCTACTTTTGGTAGAGAGGGGGCCTTGCTCTTAGTCAGGTTTCAAACTTGAGCTCAAGGGATCCTCAGCCTCCCAGAGTGCTAGGATTATAGGTGTGGGACACTACACCCAGCATTTTTTTTTTTTGACAGTCTTACTCTGTCACCCCAGGTAGTGTACAGTGATGTCATTATAGGTCACTATAACTGCCAACTCCTGGAATCCAGTGATCTTCCTACCCTAGCCTCCTGAGTAGCTGGGACTACCAGCATGTGCCACCACGCTTGGCTAGTTTTTCTATTTTTAGTAAATATGGGGTCTTGACTGGTCCTAAACACTAACCTCAAGCAATTCTCCCACCTCAGCCTCCTAGAGTGCTGGGATTCCAGGCATGAGCTCCCATGCCCGGCCTAAACTATAGTTTGCTATTCAAAATTCTTATAGGATTTGACATCCGGAACATAGCTGTAACCATAATTGAACGTAAAGACAATAATGTGACTTAAATGTTGGAGGTTCAAAAGCACTTGTCCCTTAGCCAATTTCTCATCACAGGCAGTTCCTACTGTTGATGCTGGACTAACTGCTAGAATCATTCAGCCCCTACAAGGCCCTGGGAAAACCACTCCCCTCTCTGGGCGTGCATTCCTCCAGCTGCCTGTTGGGACTGGGGTGAGATCAGATGAAAATGTGAGAAATGAGGGAGCGTGTGGGCCACAAGACCCCCAAGTATTGTCTCAGTTCTGACATTCTGAAATTTAGTGACTTTCCAAGGTGGAGAAAGGATGATCCATATGCCTGTGTCCCTGCCTCCCCACAGGGCTGGCTCCACCTCTGCAGATCCTCATGGTGGCCCAACATGGCACCACCCAAAGAAAATGTGACCCACTTTGGACCAGGGTGGGACAGGGAGGAAACTGGAACACACTGGTGCTACTGTGTAATTCCCAGGACTTGGAAGGAAGGTCACGGCCCTGAATATGCCATCCTTTCCCATTTCTAGGGAGTTGTAATCAACAAGCTCAGCCTGTTAACTCTCAGGGCCTCAATTTTGGAAACCAGCCCTACTGCCTGATGCTTCCTCTGATATCAGCAGAGGCCACAGTGGCGCCCTAAGGTCATAACTCATCTGTTCATCACTGAGGATACCTCCAAAGAATGAACTGTCTAGGCCACAGGCCACTTCCAGCCTCATTATACCCTGCAAGTGGCTGGTCTCCCATCCTCCTCATCTGACCTTTCTGGGAAGGCCAACACCCCAGGGGGGCCTTGTGCTGCATTTGGCTGCCTTTCTTGCCCTCTCTTGCCCATCAAAGATGTTCTAACAACACTCAACTTCAGAAGGTTGGAGTCTGCCCCTTCTTCCTAGGAGGTTCCCTGGCGTCTATAAAATCCCCCCACCTCTTTCTCTACTAGCAGTTCCCACATCCACCAGGGAGACGGCTGCTTTTGCCACTGTTCCACCTAACGGGCTGTCTCTCCTTCCCTCTCTCCCTTCCTACGTCCTGCCCCACCTGCTATGCTTTGAATGTTTGTCCCCATGTGGAAATTTCATCGCCATTGTGACAGTATGAAGAGGTGGGACCTTTCTGAGGGACCGTTCTCCTGCTGAGGTGGGAGAATTGCTTGAGGTTAGCGTTCAGCACCAGTCTGAACAGTGATTAGACCATCAGGGCTCTGCCCTCTTAAGTGGGATTACTGTCATAGTTACCCTCTAGCCTTCTCTTTTCTTGCCCCTCCATCATGTAGAGCTGAAGCTTTCTTCCCTTCAGAGGACACAGTGTTCAAGGCACCATCTTGAATAACAATAGCCAAACCTGCTGGCACCTTGATCTTGGACTTCTCAGCCTCCAGAACCGTGAGCCAATAGACTTCGGTTTGTTATAAACTACCCAGTCTTAGATGGTCTGTTACAGTAGCACAAGCAGACTAAGGGACCTCTCTTCTTTCTCTCCTCTTTCCCCTTCTTTCTTTGTCCCTGTCTCTCCCCTTTTCTTTCTCTCCCTCACTCTCTTCCTTTCTCTTATTTTTATGTAGTATATGTGCTAACCTGATAAAGAAAGGAATTTATCACGCTGAAATATATAGATTTTAAGTCACTAAAGGATTTGCCCTTTATAGTTACCTGTTATCATTTTTCTTTTTCCTTTCCTTTTTTTTTTAAGACAGAGTCTCACTTTGTCACCCTGGATAGAGTGCCAGTGCCATGGTGTCATAGTTCACCGCAACTTGAAACTCTTGGACTGAAGTGATCCTTTGCCTCAGCCTCCCAAGTAGCTGGGACTACAGGTGCTTGCCACAATGCCCGGCTATTTTTAGAGATGGGGTCTTGCTCTGGCTCCCGGAGTCCTGGGATTACAGGCGTGAGCCACTGGGCCCAGCCTTTGATTATCCATTATCTCCATTAAATATACCCAGAAATCCAAATTTCTGAGCCTTAAAACAGGGAACCACTGATTTCTACTAATCATGTCTGTTAACTATAAAATCCACAATTAGTAGAATTGCTGAATGAGCTCAATACTGTTCTTCTTTGGTAAATATCCGAATTAACCCTTTCCACTCCAATTTTTCTTCTACCCACATACTCCCCAGCTCTTAATTGGAGCAGGAAAGAGGTTGGTGGATTACTTGAAATTATCCTACAGCTTTAAAAGAGAAAAATGTAAATATAAACCCACCCGATGATTTTACTATCTATTTTAGGTTACATAAAATAATTTAAGTGTTTTTGTTTAGTTTTGTTTACAAAAAAAAAAAAATTCTTCTGTTGGATGAAGTCCAACATAGGTAGAAACGGTTAAGGAAGTTGTTTTTCATTAGAGGTAGAACTTGAGAATCAGAATTAGTGACCACTTCCACGAATTTGAGAACACGCTGGTTTTGATGTCTTCTAAGAACCACTTGAGAAATTGCCTCCTGGGCTAGGCACAGCAGGAGTGCATCCAGCACTTTGAACAGTAAGTCACAAAATTCTAGGGGGGAGGTTTTCATTTTGCGTGGTTTATTTGTGTTCCGGCCCAAAAGTTCTCCCTATAAGACCCTGACAAGCTGCATGATAGCCTCCAAACCATAAAGCTGTAGAGCCAAGATTCTGTGTGTCATGGCAAAGAGTGGGTATTCAGATGGCCCTGAGGGTGGTTTTCCTGATTTTAAATGTTTTCTTTTTTTCATTCTTGTTTAATATGTTATGTGTAACAGTGAAAAGTACTGACGTGGTAAACCACTAAAAATCATACTGGGAAATATATAAAACAAAACAATTAAGAATAATGAACAACTATTTTTCCTCAATGAAAAAGTCCGGGTGACTACAGTTTAGAATCCATAGAAACTGCAGAGTGTGGGCTTTTAAGCCAGCATGTCTGGGTCCATATCCTGGCTCTATCATTTAGCCAGCTCTGTGACCTGGAGCAAGTTATGGCACTCTCTTTTGATTAGGAAGAGATATGCTAATATTGTAATATATTTTGTGTCTGGGCATGGAATCAGACACATGAAGCAAGTTATAGCACTCTGTGTGCTGTATTGGGTCACTGTGACAATTTGTGAGACTCAAATGTTAGCTATAATCCTTTTTTTTGAGACAGAGTCTCACTATGTTGCCCTCAGTAGAGTGCTGTGGTGTCACAGCTCACAACAAACTCTTGGGCTCAAGCAATTCTCTTGCCTCAGCCTCCCAAGTAACTGGGACTATAGGCACCCGCCACACACCTGGGTATTTTTTGGTTGTAGTTGTCATTGTTTGGCAGGGCTGGATTTGAACTTGCAAGCTCCGGTGTATGTGGCTGACGGCCTAACCTCTGAGCTACAGGTGACCCAGCTATAATCATTTTGATTAGAAAGAGATATGCTAATACTGCGATATATTTTGTGTCTGGGAGTGGAACCATGGATGACTTTTAGTTTTCCTGCTTAGGTTAATTTCTTAAACATTCTCTTAATTCAACAGGGTCAGTTCTAAATGAAAAAATATATATATATCCATTTTCCTCCCAGTTCATTCTGGTAATAAATTGATCTTCCCTTTATATAATACGGCCCTATTAAGGGATTTTTTTTTTTTTTTTGGCCAGGGCTGGGTTTGAACCTGCTACCTCCGGTATATGGGGCTGGCCCCCACTCCTTTGAGCCATAGGCGCTGCCCAGGGCCCTAGTAAAGTTTGAAGAACAGAATTGTATTTTGTTAGTAATGAGTGGAACCTCAGAGTTGTTCATCTGTCCATTGGCCATCTGCGCTGGAATTCGTGTGCTAAGGCAAACAAAGATGCACATTGTAGGTTTCTGCCTCTGTCAGTTGATAGGCTGGTGGAAGGGGTAAGTGTGAAAAATGCAGAAATAAAAGTGCTGTGAGAACACATCCAGGAAAGATGCCTAACCCAGACTGGGTGAGTGCAAACAGTGTGGAAAGACTGGGGTCAACCCTAAGAAGGATGTGGGGAGCTGGCCTCAGGGTGGTGTGTGCGGAGGGGGCAGCCACAAGGCCAGAGACTGTGGGAATTGGGACACAGGTCTGTGGGTGGGGTGTAGGGAGAAAGGAGGTTCCCAGAGAAGCAGCTCAAGGAATGATCAATGACAAAGGGCATGGCAGGGGCATGAAGGACAGCTGATGGCATTTAAGCTTCAACTTGAGAAAGATGGGGGAACTTCCGAAGAGTCTTAAAAGCCGGTCAGACTTCAGATTTGCACTTTGGAGTGCTTGCTCTAGTTGCTGTAAGGATAACAGGTTGGAAGAAGCAAGGAAGCATGGAAGCTACTCTGAGTCCAGAGCGGGCAGGATGAGAGATCAGGCACATCCCGCCCCACTCATCATCAGAGAAATGCAAATTAAAGGCACGATGAGGTATTACCATTGTTCCCCAGTTGGAATGGCTACCATTAAAAAAACCAAAAAAAACCACAAAGGGAATGCCTATATATGTTGTTGATGGGAATGCAAATTAGTATAACCTCTATGGAAGACAGTAAGGAGATTTCTCAAAGAAGTAAAACATCTCTGGTCAGGTGCGGTGGCTCACGCCTATAATCCTAGCATTCTGGGAGGCTGAGCCAGGAGGATCACTTGAACTCAGGAGTTGAAGACCAGGCTGAGTAAAAGCAAGACCCCTATCTCTACTAAAATTAGAAAATATTAGCCAGGCTTCGTGGTATATACCTGTAGTCCCAGCTACTCAAGAGGCCGAGGCAGGAGGATTGCTTGAACCCAGCAGTTTGAGGTTGCTGTGAGCTAGGCTGATATCACAGCACCGTAGCCTGGGCAACAGAGTGAGAGTCTCAAAAAAAGAAAAAGAAAAACAAAAAGAAAAACTCAAAATCGAACAGAACTGCCATATGCTGTCAAGTGATTGTGCAACCTCACTACTGGGGATCTACCAAAGGGGAAAGCATTGGCATAACATACCTACATGCAAACATTTATTGCAACACTAGTCACAAGAACAAAGATGAGGAATCAACTTAGTGCTGGGAAAGCAGTGACTGGATAAACACTACTCAGTTGTGCAAGAGAAAGAAGTCATGTTTGCAGTTGCAGCAGGGATGGAGCTGGAGGTTTTTATTGCAGTGAAATGGCTCCGAGGGAGAAAGACAAGTATTACATGTTCTCGCTCCTGACTAGGTGATGACAATGTGCCCATATAGCACAGACTGTGGAATGATGGACAGTGGACTTCAGCAGGGTGACGGGGTGGGTCATGAGAAATTATTTACTTCTCTCTGCGTCCGTAGCTCAGTGGTTAGGGTGCTGACCACATACATTGGGGCTGGCAGGTTTGACTCCAGCCTAGGGCCTGCTAAACAACAATGACAACAACAACAACAAAATAGCCAGGCATTGTGGCAGGCGTCTGTTGTCCCAGCTATTTGGAAGGTGGAGGCAAGAGAATTGCTTAAGCTCAAGAGTTTGAGGTTGCTGTGAACTGTGACGCCACAGCACTCTACCCAGGGTGACAGAGTGGGTTTTTGATTGCATTAATGTACACAGCTATCATTTAATAAAAAATAAATAAATAAAATAAATTACTTCCTGGGTACAAAGTATGTTATTCAGGTGATGTATTCTATGCAGGTCACAAAATGACATTGGTGCCCCATGAATTTTTTCAGATAAAAAAAAGAGAAAGGAAGAGATGCAGCCCATGGCCTTGGGTGGCAGCAGCAGAGACAGAAATTACAGGCACTTGAAGAGTGACCCTCTTAGGGAGAATCCATGTGACTTGCGGTTGGACTCAGTGAAGAAATGGTTTTCAGCATTTTTGATATAATTCAGAGTTCAGAAATATATTTCATACATCTGAGTCCACACATGTATTCTTCTCTACTTAATTAAAAAAATGGTGGCTGCAACTCAGTATATTGATCTTATGAGCCACTAGTACAGAGTCTAACATAAACCCTGGCTGCTCATAAATGTTCCGGGCCCAGTATGGTGGTTCATACCTCTAATCCCTGCACTCTGGGAGGCAAAGGCGGATGGATTGCTTGAGCTCAGGAGTTTGGGACCAGCCTTAGCAAAAGCAAGACTCCATCTCTGCTAAAAGATAGCGAAAACTAGCCTGGCATCATGGCAGGCACCTGTAGCTTCAACTTAAGAAAGATGGGGAACTTCTGAAGAGGAAGAAGCAAGGAAGCATGAAAGCTACTCTGAGTCTGGAGAAGGCTGAGGCAGGATGATCTCTTGAGCCCAGGAGTTTGAGGTTGCTGTGGGCTGTGATGCCACAGCACTCTACCCAGAGGAACAGAGTGAAACTCTGTCTCAAAAAAAAAGGGGGGCTTTAGTGCTCTGAAAAAAATGAGGGTGTCTGTCTCACTCCCAGGGATTCTGAGTTAGTGAGTCTGGATCAGGACCCTAGTACCCATGTTCAAAGCTAGCCAGGTGGTTCTCTTCTTTTCAGATAGGGTCTCCACTAGACTGGAGTGCAGTGTTTTGATCACAGCTCAACAATCTTCCTGCCTCAGCCTCTTGAGTAGCTGGGACTATGGGCATGTCCCAACATGCCTGGTTAATTTTTCTGTTGTTGAGGAACTGTTGCCCAGGCTGGACTCTGAACTCCTGGACTCAAGCAATCCTGTCTTGGCCTCCCAGGATGCTGGGATTACAAGGGTAAGCTGCTGCTCCCAGCCTCTAGGTGATTTGAGCCTGAGACCAGGGTGAAGATCCATGGGGCTAATGGGTGGTGACCCAGACAATGAAAATTACAGCTGTTGGCTTGGCGCCTATAGCTCAGCGGCTAGGGCGCCAGCCACATACACTGGAGCTGGCTGCTTCAAACCCAGCCCCAGCCTCCCAGACAACAATGACAACTATAACCAAAAATATCCAGGCTTTGTGGCAGGCACCTGTAGTCACAGCTATTTGGGAGGCTGAGGCAAGAGAATCACTTCAGCCAAAGAGTTGGAGGTTGCTGTGAGCTGTGACACCATGAGCCTTCTCTCAGGGAACATAGTGAAAGTCTGTTTCAAAAAAAAAAAAAAAGAAAGAAAGAAATAAAAGAAAGAAAGAAAAGAAAATGAGGGCTGTAATGTGTCAGGGTAATCTACGGCCACAGAGCATGCAGATTGTTCTCTGGCCCATAACCTCAACTGGCATCTAAGACTCAGGGTAAGATAAACCATGAAGCCCACTGTACCCACCTCCACTGGGGTCACTGGCAGTGGAGGTGAAGTACTAGTTTCCTAGGGCCACTGCAACAAATACCCGAAACTGGGTGGCTTCAGTAACAGAAACATCCTCTCGCAGTTCGAAGGGCTAGATGTCCAAAATCAAGGTGACTGCCGGGCCACTCTGTCTCAGATTGTCTAGGGAAGAATCCTTCCTTGCCTCTTCTCACCTACTGTGGTAGCTGGGAGTCCTCGATATTCCTCACAACCCCGTCATTTCAGTCTCGGCTCCCTTTGTCACATGGCCTTCTCCCGTGTCTCCTTATTAAATCCTGAGAGGACACCAGCCAGGGGACTAGGCCCACCTAATCCAGTGTATACTCCCCTTAACTTGATTTCATCTGCAAGGACCCTATTTCTAAATCTATTCACATTCACAGGTACTGGAGTTTACGATTTCAACCTATCATTTTTAGGGGACATAATTCCACCTACAGCAGATGATGTCAGGGTATTCACTGGGCACAGAGTTTGAGACCTAGTTGCTTTCCCAGGACATACAAAAATGCCCTATACCTGAGAAAACAAAGTTAAAAAAACTATAGACTCCAAGGGACAGATAGAAAACTGCAAATATGAATTAATGTCGAATTAAATGTCTTTAAGTCTATTTCATGAAGGGTTCATTTTTTGTATTTTTAGAAAAGCATCTTATAAAATAATGTGTGGGTAGCACCTGTGGCTCAGTGGTCAAGGTGCCGGCCACATGCACTGGGGCTGGAGGTTCGAACCCAGCCCAGGCCTGCTAAAACAAACAAGCAAGCAAGCAAGCAAGCAAGCAAGCAAACAAACAAACAAACAAAAATAGCTGAGTGTTGTGGCAGGCACTTGTAGTCCCAGCTATTTGGGAAGCTGAGGCAGGAGAATCACTTTAGCCCAAAAGTTTGAGATTGCTGTGAGCTGTGATGCCACAGTGCTCTACCTAGGGTGACGAAGGGAGATTCTGTCTCCAATAAATAAATAAATAAAAATAAAACAAAATAAATGTGCAGACTAGATTTTTCTCACTTCTTAAGAATTCCCTAGGATGCACGAGACCAGGAAATACTTGAACTGTTATTCCTCTGCTCTCACACCACAATTAACAAAGACTTCCAAGACCAAATATGGGTGATTTCTCTCCCCAACCTCGCTGCCATGGACACCCTCTGAGGGTCCTCTAATTTGACACTATCTAGAGAGAGCATCAGAGGCCATGGGCGAGGGCTCAGTCCCCAGGACTGCCCACCTCCCTTCAGACACCAGTTGTAAGTCTGGGCCTTCAGAACCTCTGATCAGCGACTTCAAGCTGGGGTCCCAAGACACCCTTTTTGGCTTTGATTAATTTGCTAGAGCAGCTTGCAGGACTCAGAGAAACATTGACTTAGCTTTCTCAGTCTATTACTGAGGATATTTAAAGGATACAAATGAACAGCTGGATGAATAGGGACATAAAGCGAGGTCTGGAAGAGTCCTGAGTGCAGAAGCTTGTCCCCATGGAGTGTGGGGGACATCACCTCCACCCAGCACAGGGATGAATTCTTGTTCCCCTGCCTGCGACCTGTGTAGCTATCTGGAAGCTCCCCAAACCCTGGCTTTTTATGGAGATGTGTTTGGATAGGCACAGGCGAGGCACTGACAGCTGTGTTGAAATGTACTTGTGCTTTGTGTGCCTCTGCTCACAGTGTTCCTTTCTCCATGCTAAGGGGCAGAATGCTCTCTTGAATGAAGACCTTAATAGCCCACAATTAGAAGATCAGGAGATTCAATTCCTGCCTCAGGCTGGTGAGAGGAGGGCAGGAGAAGATCAGAAAGAGAGATTAGGTTTTCTGGGCCTGGCTTCTGAGGTCTAAAGCTACCCAACCTTATAAAAAAAAAAAAGTTATGCACTTGGAATGAAAACCAACATATACCTATAATATTACACATGAAGTGTCTTAGGATATAAAAATCAATGTCCACAAGTCAGT